>CAUYON010062388.1:0-15839 GCA_963573935.1 Arctocebus calabarensis
TTTTTTGAGACAGAGCCTCAAGCTGTCACCCTGGACAGAGTGCCATGGCATCACAGCTCACAGCAACCTCCAATTTCTGGGCTCAAGTGAGTCTCTTGCCTCCGCCTCCCAAGTAGCTGGGACTACAGGCGCCCACCACAATGCCCGGCCATTTTTTGGTTGCAGCCGCCATTGTTGTTTGGCGGGCCCGGGCTGGATTCGAACCCGCCAGCTCAGGTGTATGTGGCTGGTGCCTTAGCCCATTGAGCCATAAGAATCTGCTGTTGTTTCTGCCATTTTGGGTGACCTATTGAGCAAGTTATCTCTGCCTTTGAACTTTATCATAAATAAAATGGCAGATTTCTGCCTGAAATGTGCTGTGCAGTATGGTAGGTATTAGCCATATGTGGCTATTCAATTTAAATTAAATACAGTCAACAATCTGTTGGTTGGTTGTCCAGCCAGAGTTTTGGTGCTCAGTAACTGAATTTGGCTAGCGATTATAGTGTATGGTGAAGAGCTTATAATATTTCCATCATTACAGAAAGCTCTGTAGGTCTACATCCACTGGTCCACCTCCCTATGTTGTATGATAATTTATGTACATAAATGTTATATGAAATTTCACATGTTGGTGGTGGGTGCCTGAATTCCAAGCTACTCAGGCAGGAGGATCACTTGCACCCAGGAGCTTGAGGTTGCTGTGAGCGAAGCTGATTCCATGACACTGAGCCTGGGCAACAGAATGAGATTCTGTCTAGGGGGAAAAAATAATTTGCATACCAAATGGAAGTTTTTCCCCAAATCTTTATACAGTTATTCTATGCAAAGCGCATTGAGATAAGCATAGAAATATGCGTCAGCTTTAGTGCTGAACTGCCCCCAGGATGATAGTATAACAAAAAACAGATTTAATTATCAGCCATTTTTTCCACTTTCTGTTGTTTAACACTCCTAGAGGAAAAAAGAGGATTTTTTCTTCTTATTTCTAGCTATTAAAACTCATTTCTTTTAGAAATGCTTCTTTTTATTTCGAAAATCACTCCAGTCAATCTCTAGGCTTCATTCAGGAGATGTGCGTACACGTGTGATACCCATGTGCTTGAAAATACAAAAATTCTGACAAGTTAGAGGTGATCAGATTGGAAGGGAGTGCAAAAGTCCTAAGTCTCTGGTTCTCAAAATACCATTATGGGACTATGCTGACAGAAAAATGCAGATTCCTATGGCTCATCTTAATTAAAGAAGGCAGAGTCTACGGAGGTGATGCCTGGAAACCTGGAAATGCCAGATGCCAGATGCCAGAATCAGGTCATGCCAGATGACTTGTACCAACATTAAAATGTGAGACTGTGATCTAATCTATTTGAGTAAAAATGGGTGATTTTGAAAATAGATTTTAGGTTCTTTTCTGTAAATAAGTCTCCTAGTCCTTACCACTGAAGTAAAATGGCCATGATGAATGTGTTGGCAATTAGTAAGGACACTTTCCTGTGAATGTGAACTTGTGTGTCTGGGTCTTGGTGTTGTCATTTGGGGAAGAGGACTCTGTTTTCTTTTTCTTTTTTTTTTATATTCTTCTTCTTCTTTTTTTTTTTTTTATTAAATCATAGCCGTGTACATTAGTGCAATCATAGGGTACAATGTGCTGGCTTCATATACAATCTGAAATATTTTCATCCAACTGTTCGACATAACCTTTGTGGGATTTTCTTGGCTATTGTATGAAAACATTTGTATTCTGCATTTAGTAAGTTTCACCTGTACCCTTCTATATAAGTATAATCCCACCATTTACCCTCTTTCCACCCATATTCCCCCTTCTCCTTCCCTCCCCTTCCTTGCCTCTTTCCCCATATTCTTGTACTATAATTGGGTTTTAGCCTTCATGTGAAAGGTATAAATTAGCTTCATGGTAGGATTGAGTACATTGAATAGTTCTTCTTCCATTATTGAGATACTTTGCTAAGAAGAATATGTTCAAGCTCCACCCATGTAAACATGAAAGTGGTAAAGTCCTTATCTTTCTTTAAGGCTGCTTAATATTCCATGGTATACATGTACCACAATTTGTTAATCCATTCATAGATCAGTGGGCACTTGGGCTTCTTCCATGACTTAGCAATTATGAATTGGGCTGCAATAAACATTCTAGTGACAGGTATCTTTGTTGTAATGTGATTTTTGGTCTTCTGGGTATATAGCAAATAAAGGAATTATAGGATCAAATGGCAGGTCTATTTTTAGATCTCTGAGTATTCCCAGAATCCACAGAGAATTCAAACATATTGGCAAGAAAAGAACAAGTGATCCCATCTCAGGATGGGCAAAGGACTTGAAGAGAAACATCTCTAAAGAAGACAGGTGCACGGCCTTCAGACACATGAAAAAATGCTCACTATCCTTAATCATCAAGAAGAAATGCAAATCAAAACTACTTTGTGATATCATCTAACTCCAGTAAGATTAGCCCACATAACAAAATCCCAAAACCAGAGATGTTGGCGTGGATGTGGAGAAAAGGGAGCACTTCTACATTGCTGGTGGGAATGCAAACTAGTATGTTCCTTTTGGAAGGGAAGAGGACTCTTAATTATTCAAGTGGTATTTTGTTTTCTTTCTAGAAGAAGAGCCCCAAGCAGGGAGACACCTTCTTTTCCTCTATCCAGATGAACTTTATAAGAACTGAAGCAACATAACACTTGGTTTGGGGGGTTTCTGAGTTCTAAATAAGCACCCAAGCTGCCCACCAAAAGTTCATGGGTTTGTACTAACAAAGTGCAACTGAACACCCTGTTGGTTTAGCCTTATCTGGCTTTCATAAGACCAGATAGGAGTTCAGAGGAGATCCCTATTCTAAAAATCTGCTCATGTTAAAAAGTATGATTAGTACTTCCATTAGATCACATGAGTGATATTAAGCCAGGCATCTGTTGATTAAATTAAAAATTATAAAAATTCTTCCCTGTTCTGGCTCTGCAATCTTTCTTTTTCGTTAAAGGGTAGTATCATTTAATACTATTTTAAGAAAAGTTCAAAATGAAATTCTAAAGGTCTCTTCTAAGCAATCCCCAATCCCCCTACTATCTATTAACTCATTTGAAATATCTACTGACTACTGATTATACGTGACAAATAAGTGGACTTAGATCATGTCACTAATTTCATATGAAGAAACTCAATATTGCTTTGTGAGATAGGAGCACAATTTCAGTAGTTAAAATAGTAAACTAGTCTATAAAATTTTCAAATAATTAAAGAAAGTTTGGCATACATGGCCCACTGAATAATAGGACCTCAATAAGAGTTAAATGAATAAAAAATAATAAGACCATCAAAAGTCTTTGATGTGTGATTTTTTTATACTTAGTTGCTAAAATGATCAAAGTCATCCAAAAGTTTCTAAAGTGAGTTCACTCCTTACTAATCTCAACAACGAGATATAAGTGAAAACTGATGCCTTTTCTGGCTTGATGCCTATAGGTCAGGGGGCTAGGGCGCCAGCCACATGCACTGGAGCTGGCAAGTTCGAATCCAGCCCAGGCTGCCAAACAACAATGACAACTATAACCAAAATATAGCCAGGCATTGTGGCAAGCACCTATAGTCCCAGCTAATTGGGGGCTGAAGCAAGAGTTTGAGGTTGCTGTGAGCTGTGACACCATGGCACTCTACCCAGGGCAACAGCTTGAGACTGTCTAAAAAAAAAAAAAAGATACTATTTCTGAAATTCAGAAAAATATGGTTTTCATGAATCACTGGAAATTTCTAGTGTTGATAGAAATTCTGAACTGAAGGCACAAAGGCACATTACATAGAAGCTCTGGCAGTGAGTGATGACTGCTTGGACAACTACACGGCATGGCATCATCCCTGGTCGGCTGTGCATAAGCTTAATCAAGGTCAAGTTCCGCAAAGAACTTCATCCCACAAGAGCAGCAAGGCTGAGTGTGAGTCCTGGCACTGGTTAGACATGGCCAAAGTTTGAGTCAAGGTGTGGTTCCAGTACTGCAGTCACCATCAGTTAGCAGGTAGAGTAAAGAACAGTTGGATACCAACTCTGCAATAAAGCAGGTTCCACAATACTTAAAGGGCCCTTTGCCATAGTGATTGATTATACTATGTACAAGATTTAAAGACAAGAGCCTTTCCAAAGACATGCCATTCCTCCTTCAGAGAAGTTTTAATCATAGTCACAGATAGAACGTGGGAACATCCTAAGAATTAGTGAATTTATTCACACTACTAAAAAGTTGTGTTCAGGACAAGCAGAGTAAGATTAGGAGAGGATGCAGTTGGCTTGATAGCTCCAAGTATAAGGAGGCATCTGATCTCTCCTCCCATTTTGTTTTGTTAAGAATAAAGATACAATACATAGATAAAATATGAACGACCCTCAAAATACTGTTGAAAAGATTGACTGTAGAGTCATCTAAATTTGAATACATTAAAGGTCCCCCATTACTCACAAATTACTTAGCTTCTCTATCTTGAGTTTCCATTGCAGCTAACAGTTTTAGTTATAAAGAATATGCATTCTAACTACTTATGTAAAGTATCCGTGGGGCCCACATGGAGGAAAGCAAACTAGAGTGGGAATATTAGATTATTCTGTCACCTCTTTCTTTCATCTGACAATATCCTGTTGATAATTGCTCTCTTTTAAATCTCCTGATCAGCAGAAGCATTCAGCACAGATGTAAACTTTAGTATTTCTGTACATCTCTAAAATAATGCTTTACAAATATTTTATGAGGGTGGGGGTGAGTTCTTAGGATTTCTTTATTTTTCTCCCCAGCCAGATGTATATGTGTGTGTGTGTGCATACACATGTACACGCTTACTTTAGTATTGTAGGTGTTCATTACTGAAAAGAGATTTTCAGACTATTCTGTCTGCCATCATGCTGGACATGAAAGTCCTGACAAATAGACATTCCATTTATAGATTTTAAAGATAGCTGACAGCATGAAATTCACTTGGAACAGTTGCATGAAAATAATTTTATCTGTAAAATATGCAGCATTGGTTATTGCATAATGATGAAAATATATAAATCTCTAAATTGGCTCTCTCTAAATTTTCACTTTTTAAAGAATTAAAGGCAGATTGTTTTATTCACAGATATCTTAGAAGCCTCTATAGTGACAGTCCTTATACTGCACATTCAGGATTTTCTGGGGAACAAGCTAAACACCGCCTCTGTCTACACGAAGATTACAGTGCAGGAGGGCCAGTAAGCAAGTGCTTTGATACGACGCAACGAGGGGCTGTGCGGACAGAGTGGGAGAGAGCTGTGGTGCATAAGGGACAACTTCCTTAGTCTTGGGCATTGAGGAAGACTTTCTGGGGTGTGAAACAACTGAGTTCCTTTTTAATAAGGAGTAACAGTTTACCATAATGAAATAATGATGTGAGAAATGCTGCAGAGGTGATTCTCTCCTTATATGCAATAGACAATCATTGAAATATTTCTTCATGTGAGTAAAAATTTAGAGGAAATACTTTCTCTGTAGTAATATTTAATTTTCAGTTCTCTCACTAAAATGAAGGAACATTAGTCAGGTTTTGTAAGAAAGCAAAATGAAGAAAACTTTGATGAAACATTGAGTGTACAAATAATTCATTTATGTAAATTATTTCACCCCCCAAGGAAGACCCATTCATGCAATTCTTTCTTTTTTGAATTTTAGGTGAAATGAACCAAGACTCAATTAGCTAAGTCATCTGCCAAAGTCAAGCTCTTACCCAACCAGTAGAGGCAGAATGAGAGGCAGGTTTTCTGACTCCAAAGCTGATGGATTCTTGATAGTGTCCACCAGGCCTCTGAAGAAATTATTTTTCAGAAGTTTACTTTTGTTTTAGGCTTTTTCTTTCTTTATTCAAAATGTGGATAGATCTATATTACTTTGACAATTGGTTGACCCTTAGGCATTTCAATTTTAGCTACTCTCTATTTCTTGTAATTTTTAATCTTCTTGAATACGCTGACATAAGAATTCATCACTTTGTTAGACTCAGCTCAATGCTGAGCATTCTTTGAAAATATAGTCTTAATTTTTCCTGGTTAGTTCTTCAATTAGAGTCCAAACCTTTACATCAGACAGAAAACCTCAAAGATCTTCCCTCATCTCCTGCTTTGCTCCACCATTCACAGTCTATTTCTCCCCTTGATCTGCTAGTAACTTCTCACCTATACAGTATGGGTTCATATCTCTATGGCTGGTTGCAACTTATGCCACCCATAAGAATACACGGACCCCACTTTAGGCTCGAATCAGGTGGTGATGATTTATTACACCTGCACAAGTGGACTGCTGCTCCAAAGAGAAATGCGGGCAGCCTTTTATACCCTTTTTGTGCTGATGTGGCAAAGCATATACAAAAGCAGAATGTGCCGAGTATAGGGCGCGGTTACAGTCAGGTAGTTGGCTCAGGGGCTACTGGGTGGTGGCTCAGGGGGGTTGTTGCATGGTGGCTCAGGGGGTAATTCAGTAACCGTGGGGACAACTAGGAAAGCCCAGTAGCTTGGGAAACTCAGTCAAACTCTGCTTGAATGAGTTTTCACCATTGTTTCAACCTGTTTCCACTGCTAGGGAGGTCAAAGAACTCAGAGAACTTCCTTGTCAGAAGCCTGTTCTCAGAATTAAACCAATAAGGGGGAGGGGGCACGCTGGTTACCAAGGCTGAGACAGGCCGAGACAGACGCTCTATCCATGGTAGATGCCCTTGGTAGACTGGTCCTAATCTGACCTTTTTTGGGACTCCTTTGTGAACCATTCCAGCCATTTCTAGGCAGAGTTGATCCTTATATCTGCACCTTACTAGTGTGCACATATAACATTACCATATGACTCTTTTAATAGATGATAGATTAAGAAAAAAGCACCATGGTATTGTGCCTATTATCACAATACCTAATAAGGGCATATATAGTGGGTTAGGTACTGAATAGTGTTTGCAAATGGATAAATGAATAAATGCATGAAAATACAAATACTTAGAACAACAGATCCTTACACAACCTATCAGTGAATGTATTTGGGAGATTTTTTTTAAGTGAAATTGTAGGAAAATTTAAAAGACTATTTTCTATTCTACCCCAGGTGCTTTTGAGAGGAAAATATGAAATTTGAGCAAAAAGAGAAACATGAAACTAGAAATTTCAGTATTACTAAAGCATGTTTAGCATAGCAGCATTATGCCCCTCAGGTTAAAAGTATGAAAATTGCATAATCAACAAAAAATAAAATCTGTAGATCTTTAAAACGTTTGAGATATAAGACTTCCTCAAAGATATGTAAGTGTTGTGGCAAAAGACCTTTAAAGATAGTGTCCCCCAAGGAAACATCAATAAATCAGGACAGGAAAGCTTTCTTGGGGAGATGAGACAGGTTGAAAGAAGGCTTTTTTTCTAAAGAAGGAATTTTATAAGGCCCGGAAACAAAGAAGGAAACAAAACTGAGTAGCTAAAGTACAGTGAAAATGAAAACACCTTTCTAATATTAGAAAGGGCAGATTAGTGAATGCAGGCTAGACAATGACAGATTAAGGCACTAGAAGTGTTTGATAAGTGCAGGAGGCTACGTGGGATTTCAAGCTAATCATGAAAATGTCACTTAGTAGATTTGTGTCCTAATTCTTCTTCGATACCTGGTCTCTGAAAATACAGATGACAGCTCCAGTTCCCTGCTCAGGAGTTAGCAACAGTATTACTTGTCATGTCCCAGTGCACACAACTGCATAAAGGTGAATACACAGTTTTACAGATGATTTTGGACTAGAGGATCAGTTTTAATAATTTTCAATAATCCTGGAAATAAATATGCCTTCATAGGTTGATAGCACAGGGTGCTCAAGTCATAGATCTGAAGCCCCACAGTGGGTGATTAACAGGTTGGATTAAGTCACTGTGAGTCCCTGATGATCCCACCAGAGGTAGAACTGTCCAATCACCTGGGAATCACCGGGTTTAAGTTTCTGGGTTTAGAGCCTGTGACCTGGTTCAAATCCCAACTGCATATTTACTAGCTATCTGGACAATTTGAACTAAACTTTTTGTGCTGCATTTTTCTTAACACTGAAGTGGAAATGATATTAGTACTTACCTATATAGGTAATTACCTATATAGGTACTAATTACCTATTTATTTTGAGCACTAAATCATATAAAGTGCTCAGAACCGTGACAGACACATGATGAGTATTGTTATTACATTACAGATACCAATACTAATAAAGAAAGAGAGTTGGATTGGGAAGTGCCATTGGTAAGTAAAGGGAATATTCCTATTGCTGTAAAAGGAGAGATAGAAATGACAGAGCAGCAAATTAAGATGTAAGAGAAAACATTTCAATAGTACTTGTGCAAGTCTCTCTATGACAACAGACTGAATGCCTTCCTCGCCGAAACTCTGTAAAGTGATTTAATGCCCTACTGCTCCCCTTTCTACCTGTCAATATTCTACCTGTCTTTTCTGATCCACTTTGCACGTCCTTGAAGATATGCATAAAGTTTCCTCTCTGTTGCAAAACTTGCTTTCCAGCAATACATACACATTTGTGCGTTGGGCGATTACGACTTTGTCTTGTGGTGACTGGTTTCTTCCTTCTCCCACACTCTGCCACTGCTGGTCCCAATGGAGGGTGATCTGCAATGTCATTTTGGGTTGTGACGAGGAGGGGGGAAGCTATTAATTCCAGTGGATAGAGGCCACGGATATTGCTAATCATCCTGCAATGGACAGGACGGCCTCCTGGAAAAAGAATTTCTCCGTCTACTAAGTTGATAGCGCTATTCTGAGAAACCCAGTGCTAGATTAGAGCCATTTTTGAATGCAGAGGAAGTGTCTTGTTCACCTGTCCAACACAGAGATGATTTTTCAATAAAGATTTACTGAATTTTTAAATATATATTTAATCACGTAAATAATGGCTTTGAGAAAAAAATGTTCTTATTTGAGCTATTTGAAGCTATACAAGTATCTTATAGAAGACATAGATCAGGGCAGTGCCTGTGGCTCAGTGAGTATGCTGGTCCCATATACTGAGGATGGCAGGTTCAGACCTGGCCCCAGCCAAACTGCAACAAAAAATAGCTGAGCATTGTGGTGGGTGCCTGTAGTCCTAGCTACTCAGGAGGCTGAGGCAAGAGAATTGCCTAAGCCCAAGACCTGGAGGTTGCTGTGAGCTGTGATGCTACTGCACTCTACAGAGGGCAATAAAGTGAGACTCTGACTCTAAAAAAAAGACCTGGATCTAAACATGCTAACACATCAAAATGCTCAATCATATGAAGAGGATGGTATTGGCCACACAAAGGCAAGGAACAGGCTTGAGCATTTAGTGCTGTTCTGGGGTAGCTGAAGACCACTCAACAGGTGAGTCCCCCCTCTAGGCCACCCTGCACACACCCACTTAAGTTTTTTCCCAAATGCATTCTAAAAGGCACTACCTTTTAAGAAGCGTCTATTAAAGAAGGGGTATTTTAAGTTATAGATATTGTAATGTAAATAAAAGAGGTCGTCCCCTTATGAGGAAGAGAAGCAATATTATTAAGTTTAGGGCTCAGAGAAATCTAGGCCTGAACCATCATTATCCTCTTACTGGAAATTTTTTTGACCACTGGTTTTTAACACACTAGCCCAAAAGGGAATGACAATCTTCTGTGACATTCCATTTTTTCTTTTACTACCCTGCCACACGTGATACTGTTTATTCATTTGATAAATTGGCTTTCTATGGCTGTTTACACATCTGGAAGTTAAATTTTATTTTTTATGAAAGGTAAAAAGCCTCTTTAAATTATCTCCGCATGCACCCTAGCAGTACTTTATGATAATAATTAAGTTACATATTCAACATGGATCACTGGGTCTTTAAAATGATACATTTAAGGAATTGAAAATTGGTTTTGAATGAATGCTTTTTCCCCTTAGAGAATTATTATATTTTCTGTTAATCACAAATTTAGGAACCATTGTGTAGTTCTTAGGGGTAGAATATTGCTGTTCATTTCTTAATTCAACCTGACTCTAATGTCTCTTCAATGAACCAGGCATTTAAATGCAAAGTTTTCAGTGGGAATTTCTTCATTAGCTTTTAATAAAAGACAAATCTTAGTATCTGCTGTGTTATCCTCTTTATTCAGTTAAAGAATTGCCAATATTAAATAACGTCATTGTATATTTGATTTTTGAGCTCTCAAGTATGGTTCATTAAATTGATAATGCAGGACATAATATGATTACTACTTCCAACTCATGTAGTTGGCATTCTTTTAAATTACAGCTATTTTTTTTTTTTTGGCAGTTTTTGGCTGGGGCTGGGTTTGAACCCACCACCTCCGGCAAATGGGGCTGGCGCCCTACTCCGTTGAGCCACAGGTGCAGCCCTTAAATTACAGTTCTTTAGAAATTTGTGAAACCTCACTCCATATAAGCATTCTTTATTGTACAGTGAAGAATAAAATGCTAATGGGCAACAAAAATAGAATTTCTAAGTGTCAGATTTCCATTATTAGACGTGGGGAATCCAAAGTGTTTAACTTTAACACAAAGGAACGTGTTCATCTTTCTTTTAGTTATCAAAAACATTTTTGAGATTTCCCAAAGTGCACCATATATTTAATGTATTCAAATTTCCACATGTAAATGCTTTATATTTTGCTACTTTCAACAATGTAGTTCAAGCACTTCTTTCCTATGATCCTCCTAAGCTTCCTCTCTCTCCTGACCCCAAAGACTAGAATAAACTACATCAGGTTTAGAGCATCTCACACTCACACTCCCTCCTTCTCTGCGGTCTACTGACTCCAAATCCCGTGTTCTTTACAATAAACGTGATTTGTTGAATAATAAAAACACATATGTGATCAGACAGTAAAATGAAGATCAGAAAGTGAATGCCAGATTCCATGGAAGAAGGGAAGAAAGGGAATCTTCCAAGACACAGTCCACGGCGTCCTTTGGGATTCACCCGCACAAGTTTCTACTTGGTCTGCTTATCAGTGTTGCTGGGAGGGCTTCATTTGTTTCCATCTGTCTAGATTTTACATTTCTTGATTTTTGTGTATCTCAAAACTTTCATTACGATCCACATAGGTGAAATGTCTCCCCGCTGGATTGCTTGATTTGGCTTCTCAGGAGCGGTGACCAGAGCAGGTATGAGACCTTCCCATGGATCTCCTTGTCTGATACTGAAAAATTTATTTCTAAGAAAGAGACCTACCTTCCCTTTGTTGCTGCATTCTGAAAGAGTTTATAGTAAGTTAATCAAGACACAAGTTGTATTTTGATAAAAAATAAATTTACATGGATGTTTACAATCCCTTCATAAAATTTGGGGACGTGTCATTGAATTTTAGTTCATAGAGGACAGTAATCTCAACTGCAAAATGAATAAATGAAATGGAAAGCTAACAGAATATCTCCTTCCACAACATGTTCAGATAGCAATACCATATTTTACCCCAGACAGTCATTATTTGTCAAAACACAAATTTAAATTAAAAATGACATTCTTTTCAGATGTTTAGTCTATCTCTAAAAGTTGTTAGTATGTACTACATTTTTTTTGCATTTTCATGATAAATGTAATAAACAAAAATCATGATACAAGTGATAGCTCATCAATGATATTTAATGTTTTAACATAAATGAACTAGTAAACAAAGTAATAGGGGATTCATTTGTTATAATGTATTTATTAGTTCTTACTAGGAGAAGAAATATAATTATTATCTTCACAAACATTAAAACTCAAACACTAGTCAGCTGGCCGGTGGTTTGTCCTATATGGTTCTTTATCATTAAGATTAATACAAAGACAAATAAACCCTTGGTCCAGTTTAAAGATTATTGTCAAGCCAATTCTTTTATCCTATGAGGAAAAAATAACTGGGAACTAATGTATAGAAGTTATGTGACTTGAATGTTTTAAAATAACATTACACTTCAGCAGTGACCTCTCAATCAACCTCTCATTTGCTATTTCATTTTATGACCAGCGGATCTAATCACATTATTTTTCAGATTAAAAAGCTTCATTAAAGTCTCCACATGCAGTGAAGTCTTCCCTACATAGAAAGTTACCTAGAAATCAAGGTCCTTGGCCATTTAGATATCTTTGATAGAAAGACATTTGTTTATCACAAATCCAATAAACATAAAGCAACCTCATTAATTATGAAATTAGACATTCAACTATATGGATTTTAAGGTTCATTGAGAGGGTCATAATTAAGTATGGCAAACATTAATATAATTGCTTATGTTATTTGGCTTTCTGACAGTCACATCCAGGGAAAGTTTGCCAGGTCGTTATTTTGTTTTCAATTTTCTTCTCCAGGGTGGGTCACTGGAAGGTTCTCCCTCAGTGTGGGTGGGCTCAGTGCACTCACTAGGGGCCCAGGTAGAGCAGAGAGGCAGAGTGAAGGTGATCTCACCATCTTTTGGAGCTGGGGCGCCCTTCTTCTCAGCCCTTGGACAGCAGAACCCCAGGTTCTCTGGCCTTTGCTCTGGACTTCGCACCAGTGGCCCTGGGTCCTCAGGCCGGCTGTCTGAGAGGCACGCCATCATGTTTCCTGGTTCTGAGGCTTTTGATCTTGACCTGAGCTATGCTGCTTGCATCCCTGAGTGTCTAGCTTACAGACGGTCTGTCAAGGACTTCTCAGCATCCATAATACTCCTAGTAAATCCTCTCTTAACTTTCTGTCTATGTGTCTATCTATTTTTATTGGTTTTTGTCTCTCTAATAAATAGGTCATGTAAATAAACGTCACAGAAGAAACTTAAACATATATTACCACGTGAAAGAAGTCAATTTGGAACGTCCACATACTATGTCATTCCAATCATAGGAATTTGAGAAAAGGCCAAACTGTGGAGCCAGCTGGGGGGTGTGGGGAGACAGAGGTGAGCAGGCAGGGCACAGAGGGTCTTTGTGGCAGTGAAAGGTCTCTGCACTGCTGTAATGTGGATTCACGCCAGCGTACATCCACCCAAACCCAGAGAGTGCACAGCCGCAAGAGAGAAGCGTGGCATCAACCGTGGAATTGGGGTGATAACCATGAGGTGTCTGCGTGGTTCTGCTGACTGCAATCTCAGCAATGTTGTGGGGTGGGGGTTGATGACGGGGAGGTCATGCATGGGTGGGGCTGGGAAGTACGGAAACTGTACCTTCTGCTCAATTTTGCTGTGACTCTAGAACTTCTTTGAGGAATAAAGTTTGTGAATTATAAAAATTTGCAGAAAACTTAAAGATATTTATACCAATTCAAGAGAGATAACATGAGCATAAACAAACACAATAGATTGGAAAGCATTAAATATATATGTGTGTGTATTTGATGAGTTAATTTAAAAATAAAATGCACACCTCACTGTTTTCAACTGGAGTTTGTTAAGGGACCAATATATGGTTTTGAAAGTTGGCAAAATTGACACTCATCCTGCCATATATCTGACGTCTCTTACAGGTTAATTTCTTAATTTTTGGAAAAAAAAACACACCAGAAGGAATAACGGATTTAGGACATACCATATTGCAGGATCTAATCCAGTAATGGAAAGAATAAACTTTGTCAGTGGATGAATGGACGCGAATAGCTGCTAAAATCGCTTGGTGAAAAGTCGATGGGGAATGTTACAAGGGGGTGTTCAGAATGAGCAATGCCCACCAAAAGAGGCCGTGCAGGGATTAAATACCTCAATGAATAGAAATGGAAATTTCAAGGAACAGGAAATGTGAAGCATGACTTCTAAAATCTTATCACCTGAAAACATAATTGAATCATTAGCCAATTATAATAATAATCTTCCAGGTCTAACTGCAATTTTACAGTACGTGGAAGGCACATAGAAAAAAGTTAACAAACAGCATGAAGATATGACTAACCAAATGCAGAAAGGGGAGCATTCCTTAGGGCTGGTCTTAATGGGTGAAGAGGAAAAAGAAATGTAGAATAAAATAGATTTAGAAGACCTCAAAATTAATGCCTGGGCCTTTTTGAAATCCTGAATTGAACAAATATACTATAAGGAAAATACTTTGAGTCAGGTGGAAACATTCAAATATGAGCCATGGAGTAAATAGTATTCAAATAATGCTATGTGATTAAGGCCAAAATTGTTAGCTGGGTTAATGTTATATTGTTATGTAAAATTTTCACAGTGTTTTCATTTAGAAAGGCATACTGAAGTTTTAGTGGAAAAAATGGTGTGATATCTGAAATATACTTTAAAACCAACCCTTCCATAAGAAGTAATTAAAATACACCAATAATAAATAAATACAGCACAAAGTAGGAGGGATAATGAGCAAACAAGCTTGAAAACATGTTCCTAACTGTTAAAGCGGGTTGCTAAATATGTGGGAGTTCATGATAATATTCTCTCAACTTCCTTTGTTTCAAAATTTCCATGATAAATAATTAGGAAAAAAGCACCCAGTTATGTGTTTTCTTTTCCCCAAGTCAACAATTTCCTCTTCCTTTTCAGGCTTACTGCTTTTAGGATTTAAACAATTTGCCAGCTCCCCCACATAACAAAACCGCAGCACTTAATGTTCCTGTTTGTAGAATATGTGTTGAAGGAACTGGGTGTCGGGTACTTATTTTCCTTTACTTCCGTCTCCCCAGCCTCAGTTTGACCCGCCACAGTCAGGACTCTGCCCCCACTTCCTCCCTCCAGAGGTGTTTGCTGGTTTGAGTGCTGACCTCCGTGCTGGACAGCGCTCACTTCAACCTGCAAGTCTTCATTAGTGAGCAGCAACTTTTGACCCTGCAGAATCCTGTTTCCTCCTTTTGTATTTTATTCCCCTGGTTTCCTATGTCCTGTGCTGCTCTGGTTTCTCAGATCTCACTGGTCACTTTGCTGTTTTTGCTGATTTCCCTTCCTGAGGGTGACGACTTTGAGCAGCCTGGGATGGCTTTAAGCACCATCCATGGGCTGCCAATTCCTGAGTTCATGAACCCTGGGAAAGGTCCTCTGTGTACCTGATGTACCTGATTTAATTCTAATAGAATGACATCTCCAAACCTGAGTTTTTGGTCTTTCCCCACATGTCTGCTTCACCGACAACCTTCCCCAGTTAAATTGAGAGAAACCTATCCTGTCTGGTATTGTGTCTTAATTAGAGTTTTCTCTTTTTCTTGCAGTCTACATACAATTCTTGATTCCTCTTTTTCTTGTAATCTACGTGCAATTCCCCCAGGAGACCCTGGTGTCCTTCAAAATTTATTTAAATTTGATGTCTTCTCCCTAATCTCCCTACTTCTACTGTTACCATCATGACAAGAGCTAAAGAATTTCGAGAAACAACTTCTAACAGATGCCCGTGTTCTGCCCTGACTCCAGCGTAGAAGTCAGAGGAATCTCTTTCTCTCTCCTTCTATTTTTTTAAATGAAAAGAGATTTATTGTTTTTGCTTTGTCTTGTTTTCTTATTTCCTAACATTAGGGGATACATGTGTTTGTTTGCATGTTTAGTTTTTTGCACAAATTCAGTCAATGTTATGAGCGTGCTCTGCACCCAGGTTGGAACTGATTTATAACACTTAAAAGTTCACATATGAAAGAAAGTCTCAAGGGTAGATTTATTGTTAATGTAAGCTAACTTATATCAAACCTTCATTCAAAAATCTTTAGCCAGTTCACTGAGGGTCAAAGCTCAGCCCTATGTCTTGCAGGTCCTGTAAGGTACAAGGGCTTTTTCTAGCTATGTTCATCCCTCCTATTAAGACTGAACCATATAAAAGTGCCTGGTCCTGGGCAGCTCCTGTGGCTCAGCGAGTAGGGCGCCGGCCCCATATACCGAAGGTGGCGGGTTCAAGCCCGGCCTCGGCCGAACTGCAAAACAAAA
>CAUYON010062389.1:0-10698 GCA_963573935.1 Arctocebus calabarensis
GAGTATCAATGTCTTTATATAGTGATCAAGAAAATGCCATGAAGGCTATCTGTAACAGTATGATCAAAACATTTCTGAATGTATATGAATCGTGCCCTGTGATTGCACCAATGTACAGAATTATGATTCAATAAAATTATATAAAAAAAAAAGGTATAACTTGCAGGACTTGTGCCTGTACTTTGCAATTCTTAAGTCTTGGTGAACAAAACCCCAGAAATTTGCATTTTAAATACCTTCTTCAGGAATTTTTCTTTTCTTTTTTTTTTTTTGAGACAGAGTCTCACTTTGTCACCCTTGGTAGAGTGCTGTGTTGTCATAGCTCACAGCAACCTCTAACTCTTCTCAAGTGATTCTCTTGCCTCAGTCTCCCTAGTAGCTGGGACTGTAGGCACCTGCCACAACACCTGGCTATTTTTAGAGACAGGGGTTCGCTATAGGTCAGGCTGGTCTTGAAATCATGAGCTGAGGTGATCTGCTCACCTTGGCACCTTTCAGAGTGCTGGGATTATAAGCATCAGCCATCGCACCAGGCCAGGAATTTTGACATAGGTATCCCTTTGAGTGCATTTAAAAAATTTTTGTATTTATTTTTTTTAAGAGACAGGGGTCTCACTATGTTGCCCAGGCTGTTCACAAACTAATGAGCTCAAATGATCTTCCCACCACATCCTCCTGAAAAGCTGGCATTACAGGTGTGAGCCTCTGCAGTGGCTCTACATTTTTAGAATATAGGAATCAGAACACATTGAGTTTGAATAAGACAAAGAAAGACCTGTGCTTCCTGAGAGGTTGTTTCTTCTACTAACTGAAACTTTTCTTAACTAGGGATAGTCGTCTGTCAACTAACCTATTGAGGCCACTTAAAATGCTTTCCTTTCTCCAGAATTCCAGGAATCACCACAAATTGTCCTGTGGAAGAACAAAACCGGGACGTGAGCTGCTAGAAAAAAGACAATATAGGAAGTTAATTTAATTAGCAGTGGGGACCCAATCCCTGGGAAAAACCAGGTCCACGTGGCAGTTTCCATAATAGCCACAAGGTGGCAACATTCCGCATCAATTTGAAGAACGCAGAGTTTACCTAAACGTTAGGTTTAGCTTATTTTCAATATTAACTACGTCATTAAAGTGAGCATTAATTTTAAAAAGACGCAAGAAGTCATTTTCACAGGAGAGCCTTCAAATTCGTATTTCAATAAAATATTGACATGCTCTAGACGGAGGAATTTAGGGAGATTTCCACATCAGACCTCTGAAAAAAGATAAAAAGCTGAGAAAAGGCCATACAGTTTTGCAAAACTGTCACTCAAAGAAAGGGTTTTAAAGGTGTTCTGAAAGGTTGACTTTTTGGAGAATGCAGGTATCATTTGGTCATTACAAAATAGAAAAGGCAACATCTGATGAAGTTTCCTTTTTATTGTTGTATAGCAGGATCAGAAAATGAAAAAGAAACAGAGGGAAAATAAAAGCTCTGGATAAATGTAATGACACCAGGGCAGTTGTGGACCAAAAATGATAACAGAGCTGCCTGCGGCTTGGCCGGTGCACACCGGAGCCCTTAGCCAGCAAGTCTCTGTGCTTTGCAGACACAGCTCTCATCGCCCTGGAGAGTGGAGGCCGGCAGGCCTGCAGGGAGGCGAGCGTGGCCAGGCCTGCTGGAGCAGAGTGTGGGAGGCCTTGAGGTCTCACCACAACACGATGTCAAGCCAAGCAGTACAGCCTTGGAATTCTGGCAGGCCAAGCCATCGGCAAGGTCACTGCAGGCCCATGACTTCAAGCACGGAGCAGCCAGTGGTTGGGGTTTGCACTGAGACTAAAGGCACCTTTAGGGATGGTCTCAGAAGATAGCAAAGGGCTCAGACCAGCAGAGAGAGCTGGGGACTGCTGGTCACTTAGCCGGCCATGTACACGTCTGTGCACACTGACTGCAGACGGCAAGTCCTGCCAGAGCCCCGCACTGTGGGTGTCCCCAATTCATCTGAACACAGGAGCAGTGTGCCTAGAAGGTTAGTAGGAAGGGCATGTAGGGGGGTAAAACTCACATCCTCAGTTTCCAAGGGCACCTCGGGAACTTGGCCTCACATCCCACCCTCTCGTTTCAGCTTCATCTGGGAGGGGAAACCCTGGAAGGCATGCGGACACCATTAAGGGAGGCAGGGGGCCAACAGGACATGAAAGGGGGGAGGGTGGACGGCAGCGCCACAGCCGAGATCCGAGATCCCCGCTCTGCCCTTCCCTACTGTCAGCCCATCCTGCTCTTTGTCAGGATGGGAGTGGGAGGAGGGGGCAGGCTCCTGTCAGGAAGAGTGACGAGAGAGCTGAGGGGCCTGGGTTCTTAGTGATGTGAGGAATGTGGGAGAGATTCCTCAGCCATTTCTCTTCTTTCCTCTCTCTTATACTCACAGAGCAGCATCTGGGATTGTAAATTCCTGGGGCATTACCCTTCTTTCTAGAACATGCCTTCCTCTCTCAAGGAGAAAGTAGGACAGAGTGGGGCTTTGGCAAAGGCCTCAAGGTCCTGGTTGTTTTAAGGGACAGCTGTCCCTCGGTTGTCCTCTGATCAGGCCAGTTCACTGCAGGGAAAATCAGATGAGAGCTGGGGCACAAAGTAGGACTGACATCCCCCAGGTAAGAAGTGTCCCTGTAGAACTGTAATCCGTGGGGACCTTCTCTGTGCTGCTGGGTGGAGGTGACATATACATGGCGAAGGAGAAGGGATACTTCAGAGTTTTTCTGTTGGCAAGATCCTTTTGTCACTGCATTACCTGTGGGGCTGCCTGAAGCTGGACACAAAGAGAGCCCACACTTGCCGACTGCCACGTGATTGCTAGATCGTGTTCAACGTAAAATATAGCAGAACGTGCTGAAGGCAAGCAGCCTACTTAATGAAATGAAAGTAAAACCATATTCCACATCAGGTGCAATAAATACCTTATCACTGACATGGGCTGATTGATTTATGGTCACAGTCAACTGTCAGGGCCAGGATTGGGCGAATGTTGAGGGGGTTAGATTTAAGAAACAGATTTGATGTTTTTGTTCATTTTTACCTTGCATGGTAGATTTCATGTTTGAAGGTGAGGTTTCTGATCCAGAGGAGAAAAGTTGGTGGTGAGAGTGGAGGGGGTGTGTATGGATGTGTCCTCGCTCTGGTTGGGTCCCTATGTCATGGACAGAGCAGTGCAGGAAGTCCGGCCAGTGGGAGGGGTGGAAGGAAGGCAGCAGGCTGGCCCCGGGGCCGGTCAGCCCAGCCTCTCAGTTGCCCGGCACCCACTTACCCACCCCTCCTACCCAGCACGTTCACTTGCATGACTGTCAATAGGAAAGGAGTTTTACCTTAAGCGAGACATCATTGTAAGTCTAAATGGCTCACCTGTAAAGTAAGTAATAAAGAAAATTTCTAAATATTTAGGGACATGAAACTAAATATTTAGTTTCAATGAATAATAAACTAAATGTATCATTCTCAAATCAAAGCAGCACTTCTTACCTAAGTTACTTGTCCTTAGATTTTTAAAAAATAATGATCTCTTAAGAGAATAATGTTTCCTTTGAAACAGATGTGGTGTTGACTGGCAGTCACATTTCCAGAATCTTAGGCATTTTAGTATCACTATAGGTAATTAGCCGCATTGCTGTAATTTCCAGCTACTGTGGCTTTGAGTTCGCCTGGCCACCATGGAAATATTGGCTTCACAGGGAACTTGCTGAATAGCCAATATGTCGGATGCCTGGCCAAGGCCACAGAGCTACAGAATGTAGCACAATCCTAGATGGAAGTAGAGTGACCACCTAGTTTATTACCTAAATGAGGATGCTTTTTGACTCAAAAGAGACACTATTAATAATCGATCCAGAAAACATGTTAACTGGGGCAAGATTTTTTCTTCAAAGTTGTTTCACAAAAAGGAGGGAGACACGGACATAAAAATAGATACAGATATAAATAGCAATATTATTCCAGTCCTCGTGAAGCTTCTCATATTCTAGGCCATTCCAAGTTCCTTCTTTTTTTTAACAAAAGCAATAAAGTACTCTTAAAAAAAAAGATACATTCCCTGAAATGATTCAATCACTGTCAGTTTTACATTATGTAGAGGAACCAATGAGAATGAGTTTTAAACAGGAGACAGAGAAATTTGACAAGATATACTGAATCCTAATTTGAAACTAGGAGATGAGCAACCACAGGCCCCCATAAGAGAAAAACACAATTAAATTCAGGTAGGGTGGAGGAGGGAAAAGTAGAGGGATGGGTAAGTTTCCACCAAGAGAGTACTATAGGGGTGTGTGGCACCCCTCCTGGTTGAAGGACGCAACTACAATGCGGATGCTGCCTAACGAATGTGAACAATGTAACTCGATATTACATTAATATCATATTATCTTATATACCTTATATTAATCTGAAATAAATTTAAGAAAAAAGAAATTTGCCACAGATTTAGCAATTATTCCTTAGGATAGTCGCTCAAACTTTAGGAAAGTGGTTGTGTTGCATCTTTTTTTTTTTTTTTTAAATCATAGCTGTATACATTAACGCAATCATGGGGTACAACGTGCTGCCTTCATATACAATCTGAAATATTTTCATCCAATTGTTGGACATAACCTTCATGGGATTTTCTTGGTTATTGTATGAAAACATTTGTATTCTGCATTTAGTAAGTTTCACCTGTACCCTTCTAAGATGCACCATAGGTGTGATCCCATCATTTACCCTCTCTCCACCCATCCTCCCCTGTCCCCTCCCTTCCCCTAGCTAGGTTTTTCCATTCCGTCTCCCAAAGACTTTTAACTTACTTTCACAGAAATAATCTGTATAAAAGTCTTACATATAGGTTTTTCACCTATATTAGTCCCCTGACTGATGTATAGTTTGCAAATATTTTCTGCCATTCTCCAGATTGTCTGTTCATTCTGTTGATTACAGAGTTATAAACATCCTACTTATGTACAACTCACGCTTACAAATGGAGGCTATTACAGCAAGTCTTCCAGTTACAAACATCCTACTGATGTATGACTTCTACTTAAGAATGGAGGGTATTACAGGTAATACAATGTAGATAAATGTACCTGTCTGTACCAACTTACATACAAATTCAACTTAAGAACAAATCTACAGAACACATCTTGTTCATAAGCCAGGGGCTGCCTTCAGTTGTTTTCCTGTGCAGAACTTTGTAGTTTCAGTCCCATTTGTCTATTTTTGTTTTGTTGCCTGAGCTTTTGAGATCTTGCTCATGAATTCTTTGTCTAGGTCAATGTTTAGAAGAGATTCCCTGGGTTTTCTTTCTAGTATTTTTATAGTTTCAGATTTTACATTTAAGTCTTTAATCTTCCTTGAGTTGATTTTTGTATACAGTGAGAGGTAAAAATCTAGTTTCATTCTTCTGCATTTGGCAATCCAGTTTTCCCAGAACCATTTATTGAAGAGGGTGTCCTTTCCCCAGTATAAGTTCTTATAGACTTTGTCAAAGCTATAAATATGTGGCTTTATTTCTGGGTTTTCTATTCTGTTCCATTGTTCTATGTGTCAATTTTTAAACCAGGAAAATGCTGTTTGGTTACTTTAGGTTTATGGTATAATTTGAAAGAAGAAGTCAGGCAGTATAATGCCTCCAACTTTGGGAGGCTGTTGGAGCTTTCTTTTTATTTTGTTTTGGTCAAGATTGCTTTGGTTATTCATAATCTTCTTGGATTCCACATGACTTTTAGAATTTTTTTTTTTTTGAGACAGAGTCTCAGGCTGTCACCCTGAGTAGAGTGCCATGGCATCATAGCTCACAGGAACTTCAAACTCTTGGGCTTAAACAATTCTCTTGCCTCAGCCTCCTGAGTAGCTGGGACCATGGGCGCCCTCCACAATGCCTGGCTACTGTTTTTGGTTGCAGTTGTCATTGTTGTTTTAGCTGGCCTGGGCTGGGTTCAAACCCTCCAGCCTCAGTGTATATGGACAGTGCCCTACTCACTGAGCTATGGGCACCACCCTAGAATTTTTTTTTGTAATTCTGGAAAAATGATGTTGGTAATGCACTCAATAGGGATTGCATTGAACCTGTAGATTATTTTGGGTATTACGATGTTTTTAATGATATTAATTCCTCCAGTCTATGAACATGGGATATTTTTCATTTGTTTGTGTCATCTACAATTTCTTTCATCACAGGTTTTTTTTTTTTTTTTTTTTTCGAGACAGAGCCTCAAGCTGTCGCCCTGGGTAGAGTGCCATAGCATCACAGCTCACAGCAACCTCCAATTTCTGGGCTCAAGTGAGTCTCCTGCCTCTGCCTCCCAAGTAGCTGGGGCTACAGGCACTCATCGCAACACCTGGCTATTTTTTGGTTGCAGCCATTGTTGTTTGTCGAGCCCTGCCTGGATTCAAACACACCAGCTCAGGTGTATGTGGCTGGCGCCTTAGCTGCTTGAACCAAAGGCGCTGAGCCTTCATCACAGTTTTACAGTTTTCTTTGTAGAGATCTTTCATGTCTTTGGTTAAATATATTCCTAGAGTTTTTTTTTTTTTTTTGTAGCTATCATAAATGAAATTGTCTTCTTGATTTGGTTCTCAACTAGATTATTGGTTTATAGAAATTCTACTGATTTATGTATGTTCTTTTTTTTTGAGATAAAGTCTCACTATATTGTCCTCAGTAGAGTGCAATGGTATCACAGCTCATAGCAACTTCAAACTCTTGGGCTTAAGCGATTCTCTTGCCTCAGCCTCCCAAGTATCTGGGACTACAGGTGCCCACCACAACACCCAGCTATTTTTTGGTTGCAGTTGTCATTGTTGTTTAGCTTGAACCCGCCAGCCTTGGTATATGTGGCCAGTACCCTACTCACTGAGCTACGGGCACCGCCACTGTATGTTAATTTTGTATCTTGAAACTTTACTAAATTCATTTATCAAATCTAAGAATTTTTTGGTGGAATCTTTTGAGTTTTGTAGATACAGAATCATATTATCCGCAACCACAGATAATTTGACTTCTTCTTTTCCAATCTGGATATCTTTTATTTTTTTTATCCTGCCTGATTACTCTGGCAAGGACTTCTAGTATTGTGTTGAATAAGAGTGGTGAAAGTAGTCTTCTTTATCTTATTCAATTCTTGAGGCCAATGCTTTCAGTTTTACTTTATTAATTATGAGGACATGGAGGGTGTTGGCAAGGCCTTCCTTCCTGATATGGATGCCAGTTACAAGGACATTGCCCTTTAATAACTCATTAAGCTGTACATTAGCTTCACATAGAGTTCTGTATTCATATTAAATTTAACGGGAAAAGAACAGTGAGAAACCCATATATAAAATTAAACCCAAGTCTCACCAGGCAGTGTAGAAGAATTATGGTTGCTAGTGTTCAGTTTACTTGGTCCTAAAGAAAGTAAACGAAACTTAGGCTCTGCCTTCTACCTCAGATAAGCTAGTCAAGTTAAACTCATTGTGCTTCTGTCTAATGACCATTTTTTATAGATGGTGGACAGCAAAAAAATAGGATACTCTGGTTTGAAACTTTATTTATTTTTTAATTCAGATAGAGTCTCACTGTGTTGCCCTTGGTAGAGTGTTGTGGGGTCATAACTCACAGCAACCTCCAACTCTGGATCAAGCGATTCTCTTTCCTCAGTTTTCTATTTTTAGTAGAGATGGAATTTCCCTTTTGCTCAGGCTGGTCTTGAACTTGTGAGCTCAAGCAATCTTGAGCCTCCCAGAGTGCTAGGATTACAGATGTGAGCCACTGCACCCAGCCTGAAACTTTATCTTTATTTTATTTATTTATTTAGACAGAGTCTCATTATGTCACCCTCCATAGAGTGTTGTAGTGTCACAGCTCACAGCAACCTCCAACTCTTGGGCTTAAGCTAGTCTCTTGCCTCAGTCTCCCAAGTAGCTGGGACTACAGGTGTCCACCACAACGCCTGGCTATTTTTTGTTGTTGTTGTTGTCATTGTTGTTTAGCAGGCCTGGGATGGGTTTGAACCCACTAGCTCTGGTGCATGTGGCGGGGGGCGCCCTAACCACTGAGCAATGGGCCCCCAACCTATTTTTATTTTTTTGAGACATTCTCACTCTGTTGCCCTGGGTAGAGTGCTGTGGCATCATCTTAGTTCACAGAAACCTCAAAGTCCCAGACTTAAGTGATTCTTATGCCTCAGCCTCCTGAATAGCTGGGACTACAGGTGTCCACCAGGATGCCTGGGTAGTTTTTCTATTTTTTTAGTACAGATGAGGTCTTGCTCTTGCTCAAACTGGTCTCTAACTCCTGAGCTAAGGCGATCCACCCACCTTGACCTTCCAGAGTGCTAAGATTTCTGGTTTGAAACTTTAAAAAACAAGTATTTTAATTCCAGGTTGTTTAATAACCCTTTAATCTCTTTGGGTTTTCCCCCATTCCTCCCTTCTGTGCTGTTTCTCTTAAAATAACACTCGAGTGCACACATTGCCTGTTTTCATTAAATAGCTGTGTTTACTCTGAAAACAGAGCTAAGATTCTTCCTGCCCTGTTTTCCTTTGTCTCTGAACAATGCAAACTGTATGACTCATAAGATCCAAAGAGGTTTGTTCTGGGTCTCAGAGGCAAAATGCTAGAAAGGCCATAATTATAAATAGAGAGAACTTAATCATTTTAGGATTTCAGGAGTAATCATTATGGAAGACCAAGTAAAAATACATGAGTCAGGCTATTGACTATTACTGTCCTCAATTCCAGATTTATATGTAGAAAATTAATTTGTTTTCATGAAAAGTCACCCTTTGTATTTCTTATGAATTGATAGCTTAATGAGTATATGCACTTATTAATATGATTGTTCTTTGATTCTATAGATATAAAATAGCTTAAAAGAATTAATTTAGTCTAGGAAAAATCCTTTTAGATAAAAAATGTACAGATGACTTCACAGTACATATGCTTCTGGGTCTTTATTTACTGTTTCCAAGGTTCTAGTCTTGCTTCCTTCACACCTCAGCACATACATCATTCTGTCAGAGAGGCCATTGCTGACGCCCTATATAAACAGTACCTCCCCACAATTATCTTACACCATCCTTCTCATCCTGTTTTGTTTGTTTGGTTTTTTTTCGGAGTCAGAGTCTCACTCTATTAGCCTTACTTGGCTAATAACTTATATCTTATTATGGGCACATCCAGATTTCGTGGGATTTAAAGTTTACACAGTTTGAGAGGGGGCTTCTTTAAGATACAAAGGCTGGGCATGATGGATCACACCTGTAATCCTAGCACTCTGGGAGGCCGAGGCAGGTGGATTGCCTAAACTCACGAGTTTGAGGTCAGTCTGAGCAAGAGCGAGACCCCGTCTTTAAAAATACCTGGGCATTGTGGTGGGCGCCTGTAGTCCCAGCTACTGGGGAGGCTGAAGCAAGAGGATGAGTGGAGCCCAGGAGTTTGAGGTTGTTGTGAGCTATGACACCATGGTGCTCTATCGAGGGTGACAAAGTGAGACTATCTCAAAAAATAAAAAATATATAAATTACAATTAGAATAGGTATGGTGGTTTCTACCTGAAATCCTAGCACTCTGGGAAGCCAACGTGGAAGGAATGCTTGAGGTCAGGAATTTGAGACCAGCCTGAGCAAGAGTGAAACTCTGTATCTACTAAAAATCGAAAAAATTAGCCAGGAATAGTGGTGTGCACCTATAGTCCCACCTATTCAAGAGGGTGAGGCAGGAGGATTGCCCTAGCCTAGGAGTTTGACGTTGCAGTGAGCTATAATCACTCCACTATTTACTCTAGCTGGGGTAACAGAGCAAGACCTTGTCACAAAAACAAACAAACAAAAATGTACAATTAAAAATTAAGTATGAGGGGCGGCTCCTGTGGCTCAGCGAGTAGGGCGCTGGCCCCATATACTGAAGGTGGCGGGTTCAAGCCCGGCCTCGGCTGAACTGCAAAACAAAAAAATAGCCGGGCGCTGTGGCAGACGCCTGTAGTCCCAGCTACTAGGGAGGCTGAGGCAAGAGAATTGCTTAAACCCAAGAGCTGGAGGTTGCTGTGAGCAGTGTGACGCCACGGCACTCTACCCAGGGCAATAAAGTGAGACTCTGTCTCTACAAAAAAAAAAAAAAAAAGTTAGCTTATCTGCTTATTTAATTGTTGGTTATCTGTGTGCCCTACCAAAACAGGCTCTACTAAGAAAAGGCATGGTGTCTTCTTGCTCTGTTTTCCCAGTTTAGAGCAGGGCACAGAGGGGCCTCTCAATAAGTTTTTTTGTAAAAGAAAATAAGGCAGATAAATAATTTTTTATGGTAGAACTTGTCATATAGTGCAATTCTCCTGGTACTTCTGTTTTTATTCTATTTATTTGAAAATTTTGTTTAGGTACTCAATTACATGTGGATTTAATAAGTGTAATTAAGTTTTTTAAAAAGTAAAATTAGGCTGAGTGTAGTCTCTTACACGTGTAATCCCAGCTCTTTGGGAGGCCTAGGCCAAAGGATCACTTGAGGTTGGAGGGATCACTTGAGGCCAGGAGTTCAAGATCAGCCTGGGCAACATAGTGAAACCCTGTCTCTATAAAAAATAAGAAAAATTAGTTGGGTGTGGTGGGCTAGCTAGTAGGGATGCTGAAGCAGGATTGCTTCACTTGAGCCCAGAGTAACCTTTGATCTGTGATCAGTGATTTGTGAGCCCTGCAGTGTTCTATGATTACAATACTGCACTTCAGCC
>CAUYON010062390.1:0-15160 GCA_963573935.1 Arctocebus calabarensis
TTCCCAGCCATGAGCATGGTATATTTTTCCATTTGTTGACATTTTCAGCTGTTTCTTTTCTTAGAGTTTCATAGTTCTCTTTATAAAGATCTTTCACATCCTTTGTAAGATAAACTCCCAAATATTTCATCTTCTTTGGTAGTCCTGTAAAAGGTATAGAATCCTTGACTGTTTTTTCAGCTTGGCTATTATTGGTATATATAAAGGCTACAGATTTATGAGTGTTGATTTTGTAGCCTGAGACATTGCTATATTCCTTAATCACTTCTAAAAGTTTCATAGTAGAATCCTTGGTGTTTTCCAGATATACAATCATGTCATCTGCGAAGAGTGAAAGTTTATTCTCTTCTGATCCTATGTGGATGCCCTTGATCGCCTTTTCTTCCCTAATTGAAATGGCTAGAACTTCCATTACAATGTTGAAGAGCAATGGAGACAATGGGCAACCTTGCCTGGTTCCTGATCTAAGTGGAAATAAGGCATATATTTTTAAAAACATCATGCGGTATATGATATCTGTCAATTTTTTTTGTAAGGAGAATTCTGCTTGAAATCCAAGTACATTTCCAAATGGGATTTTTTTAAGTCAGAGTCTCACTCTGTTGTTCAGGCCAGAGTTCTGTGGCATCAGACTAGACCACAGGAACTTCAAATTCCTGGGTCCAAGTGATTCTCCTACCTCAGGATCCCAAGTAGGGGGGATTATAGGCATGCCTGACTAATTTTTTCTATTGTTAGTAGAGAAAGGGTCTCTTATTCAGGGTAGTCCTAACTCCTGAGTTCATGGGATCCTGTTGCCTTGGCCTAGAACTACAGGCATAAGCCAAAACAACTAGCCTCTAATGGGGTTTTGAAAACTTGACATATGATTCTTCATTTGAAATAAATACATATCATTACCCAATAAAATTTTGAAAATCATGCACAATTTAGAATTTGTTCGTCCAGGTTGATGTGCAATAAATTAATTAAAACTCTGTGATACTGCTGTAATAACTGGCAGATAAATTATCACCAAAAACAGTGACTAATACAAGGAAGGTACTTAGGAAATACCTTGTCAATGAATAAATAGACTAATTGATGAGATATAAGAGCCAGAAACTGATAGAATTATGAATGTTTTTTATGTCACGATTGTGATATTTCAAATGAGTGAGGAAAGGATGAGTTATCTAATAAATATTGACTGGATTATTTATTAATTACCTGGAAAAAATTGTGTTGTAAAATAAGCAACTAACCCTGATACATGTGTTTTATAAATATTTTATTTTTGCTAAATAAATAAAATTATAGACTACTGAAAGAACCCCAAAGATTGCATTGTTCATCTTTATCATCCTGCATTAGGAGAAAATGGGTTTTATATGAGTTAAGTTTCTGTCAAATGGTAAACAATTAATTTAGTTTAAAGCCATAACCTGGGATCCAATTCAAAGCTTGTATTTATCAATCATGTATATATTGTATATCTGTATCTCATGCATTCTTTAGGAGAGTTAAATACATATAGGTCCTGCAATGAGGCTCAAATTTAATCCCTTTACATTCTCATCTACAGAGACATAAGTGGAGAATGGAATTAAAAGGTAATTCAACTTGTAATCTTGAAAATATAGATATTACATATATTTAAAATCCTCCAATATAAGTAGTTTAGCAATAATCCTTATCAGAGTGATTCTTAGAATTTAATAATATACTTTGTCTTCCAAATGTCTAAAGTCAATCTCATTTGAACCCCTTCCTGCATATTCTTGGACTAGCTTTAAATGAATTCTATAGAGATGATTTCCATATAGCTAAATTTTAATAGGAATATGGAGATGGCAAAAAGTGTACTTTTTTCCAAGTAACATTAAATTAGTTTGGCTTTCTATTTTATTTTCAAGTGTTTTGAGTATTAGAAATGACAGTGTCAAAGGAATGGACACTGTTTAGGTGTCGTATTTCAATACCTAAGAAAGTTTAGATCATTTTCTGTGAATAGTTTTCAGAGCCCTGAAATGCTTCTGTTTCTGGGGTTGAGAGGTGTTGATGCACTTACCTGGCTGCATGTCCCAACAACTGTGACTACTGGTTATAAACAGATCAGGTTTACCTTTCTCCTGGTAGGAAAATAGCCGGAAAATGCCGTTTTCTTCATAAAGGGTGATCTATAACTAAAGACTGACATATATGGAGGTACAAGGGGTTAGATCCTCTTCCAGGTGGGGCATCACATTACTCGTCACACTCCAGCACTCACCCAGGATCAGACTGACTATTGGCTCCAATTGACCCCTCGCCTTTGTCCAGGTTCCTGTGTCTGGCTTCTCTCCCTCCCTCCCAGATTTCACCTGAGTTACTCCTTTGCTAAATCACTTGCACAAGAATCCTCAAGTCAGGCTCAGATATTGAGGACAAAACTTAGGACAAGAAGTAAACATGGTGCCCAGAGCGAAACTGTGTTGCTTTGAACCACAAATACAGATAAAACAAAAAGAACTCAGTTGTTTAAAGATATGACATCCCTGCGTTTATATCACAATGCAGACTTTTTAGTCCACATAGCCCATAGATGGCCTTCTGTGTTCCTTCTCTCTTTTCTCTAAGCTTAGTAAATATGGAAATACATTTATTCATAATGCCCACCAATTTCTACATCTCACTTAGCTCATGCGCTATTGGTTTAGCTACTGCTACCTTTTTCTTGCCCCTAATTTCTCACACAGAGCTGAGTTATAGGGAAAGCAAAGCACAGTGTCATGCCTCACCCCACATGGTAGCGAGTGGAGAGGCAATCATAAGCCCTGGCCAAGCCAACTGAGGAATGAATGTCTGCATCTCTTGGACCAAGAGTCCTGAACCTTGAAGACCACATGGACAGACACAGAGGGATAGTCAGTTGTTCACTTCTCCATTCAATCTTGATATTCAACAAATACGCATCAAATATCTGCTATGTGCCAAGCTAGAAATGTAGTCATATTCCTTGCCTTCAAATAGCCTAACTTCTGTTGCAGGATGTAAGAAAACATTGATCTAATTATAAGAAATGCTACAGTTTCTGATAGTAAAAGCAGAAGGTATTCCATAGCACATCTCAGAGTCATCCAATTCAGCCTATAGTGTGTGACTTCCTAGGGGAAGCAGCGTCCACACTGAGGTGGGAAGTTTGGGTCACGGTTATCCAGAGAAAGTAAGTGGAGAGAAAGCCTCAAAGTCCCTATGTATGAAGGCACAGAAGCAAAAATGTCTGGTATATTTTAGGGTGAGAAATTCAGTATGGTTGGAGTGGGGGAGGAAGAACAAGAGATGTGTCAAACACTAGAAAGGAACAAAGGGGGCAGATGACAATGAGCCTTGTGTTGTTAGGTATAATTGAGAGAAGATCCATCCCCTACCTCATCTCTGAGTCAGGTTAGCAATACTTTTCTCTTTTTGTGGTGACATTGCTTTCAGAAAGCAAGTGACATTACAGTTAACTGGAAGGCATGTATTCATATTTGGGTCAGTGGCAAAGCAGGGGAATAGTAACATTTTCAGATTCGGATGGCTTTGCCCACCCCACGATGTCTCTTCTCTACCATCTTTGGCGTAAGTGCTGCATAGCGCTGCTATATAGTGCTGCTACATCCTCATGCTACACACATGATATAGTCCTTTTAAATTTATAAATGTCTTAATTTACCTAGGACTAGCCTACATTTTTGCTTTCAGCTGCTAACAACTCATCTTTGTTAATTCAAAGGCTACTCCTATTAGGTCGGTCAGACACATAATTTCAGCATAATCATTTAGTAGAAGGCAAAAATGAGACTAAACACCTTTACTTGACTTTTTTGTATTTACAGACCAAAACCAAATTTGGTTTTGAAGACCATTCTTGTCTCTGAGATTGCACATCCAAATCTAGCTCTGTTTATTATGTCTATCTTGGTCCCTTCTGGAGCTTCAGCTATTTACAAAGTAGAGGGCTGTATTAAGACTTGAAATTTCTTTCTTTCTTTTTTTTGTAGAGACAGAGTCTCTCTTTATCACCCTCAGTAGAGTGCCATGGCGTAGCTCACAGCAACCTCCAACTCCTGGACTTAGGTAATTCTCTTGCCTCAGCCTCCCAACTTTTTCTTTCTTTTCTTTTCTTTTTTTTTTTTTTAGGTAACATATAGCATCTTTGTATCATTAAGCATAAGATCATTAATAACATAACATCATTAAATTAGCATCAAATGTTTGAATATGTTTAAATTTGTGAACATATAGGTATGTATAGGGACTCTAGGAAGTTATTTTTCATTTATCTGAACTTGGCCTTCAGTGTTGTGCTCTTACCCCCTCATCAAAATTAATAGCAAATATTCATATATTCTGGCACAAAATAGATATTATTTGTATCAAATTAAAAAAAAAGGTGTCAGTAATCACACAATATGACTTCCCAAGGCAGTTACATGTTCAGAAAATTAAAATTTTAAGAAGGCTGTTTTTATTTTTTTAAAGTCAATTTCATTGAAAACCATTAACTTTTATAAATGGTGTTACGGTATGCTGTGTTAATCTATGTCCCGTTAAAGAATACTTAATAAAAACATGGCTTATTCTTGCCAAAAAAAAAAAAAAAGGAATAAAAAGAAGAAGATACTGTCATGACTTTGAAAGTTTAATTTTGATTTTTCAAGGTTTCAACCATTGACATTATAGTGCACAGATGGCACAAAAACATACAGAACAATAAGTAGGATAATTTGATATGATAAAGATTGCTTCAAATAGAAAACTAATGTCTATCATCTGTGTTCAATAGGAATGATGACCAACTGTTGAATTGTCAAGTGATACATTAAAAAGGTATGGGACAGGGGGTAACAGTTCAATTAAATTCTGTCTGAGTACCCTAGCAAACATCCCCTTTTCTAGTAGATAAAATAGTTTTTGTCCTGATTATCTTTCCTGATAGTGATAACACCATTTTGTTATGGTTCATTCTGTAGGAAATTTATTTGAAAAATGTTTAGTGATACAACATTATTTGAAAAATGTTTAGTGATAAAATATTTGTCCTATTTCATGAATTTATTTCACAGTATGAGATATCGAGAGACATTGATGCTTTAAATCTATTTGCTTTGTGGTAATCACGAAGACTCAATTACTTTGTGCAAATCCTTCGCAGAACTTTGATGTGTGCTCTGTGATGACACTTCTTTTGCCAAATGAAATAAAAGGAGCAGAGGGGAGTGATCCAATACATGACTAAAGGATATTCTTTTCGGAAGCCCAAAAAGGACACACGTTCTGAAGATAAATGTGAAATAGGAAAGCTTCCTTTGAGGTCCTCCTTCATCCGGTGCCAGCACTCCTTTTATCCCTTGTAATTCCTCTCCTTTTCTACAGTTCTTCAGTCCATCGTTCTGTGTCTGCCGATGTCAGATTCAGCCTTAGATTTCTAATCCCTGCTTTTCGAGTTATTGTGTCTCCCACAGGGTGTTTGATTTGTAGATCAAAGGGTCTCTCTATTTTCACTTTCTACTTTATGTACTGTATAGAAATTTTGTGAGTATAGTCAGTGTTATAATGAGAAAGGTGAAATTAAATTTCCAATTTTGGAAAATGAAGTATTTATGGGTGAGCATTTAAAAGCTGAAATGCAGGAAAGATCACAGAAAACTTCAAGAGGAAGTCCACTCTGTTATTTTGTGTCCCTGCATCCATTTATCCCCTGAAAATAAGTGGACTAAACACTTTAGATATTTTCAACTGAGGGAATTAAATGCTGGATACTGGTTACATGTGATTAAAGAGCTAACAAGCCAAATATAAACCAGAAAGATAACATGACAATTAATAATAGCACGAAGTTACTACCACCCTAAAGTTGAAGATACAAGGGAAGAGTTGGTGTTATCTGAGCCTAGAAGCTAGAATAATCCCGCAGATGACAGATAATTCAGGCCCAGTCTGGTACTTAGTAGTTAGGGTCAGAATTATGGCTTTGGAAAAACTAAAAATTGCCCCATTTAGTGGCAAGTACCAAACCAGCCACCCAACAGACAGTGACATGTGACAGCAAAATATGAGGTGGTATGAGGCAGCCTGGACATAAACACTCTTATTACAGGAGCTGCAGAGAAAACAGGAGGTGATGCAGCTGCTGTAGGAAACATCTGCAGAAAGAAGAGTGGAAAGTAGACACACTGACTGCTTTCCTCCCACCCATTAAAATCCTGATATTTTTATCATGTCAAAGTCAAGTACAATCCAGATGACATCAGAGTATGAGTGATTCTGCTCGGAGGACTCAGACAACCTGTGTTATGGAAAAGAACAGAGGAGTATTAACTTACGTCTGCTATTAGGGAAGCAAAGCCTGACATGGAGACATCTTGTTCCAGTGATTTATTTGAAGAGATGATGGGAGTAAAATGGAGCAGGGAGGGTTGGGACGGGTGAAAAGCAAGGCTATAGTCCAAACTGGAAGCTAGCTACCCTCTGAGTGCATAGGAAGTGCACAGATAGGCCCATCTCAAGGCCACGGCCATACATTTTGTCCCTGCCAGTCAGTCACAGTCTGAGGTTTAAGAGTTGGGGCTGCTTCCATTTGACTGAGGGAAGTTTCCAGGGAAGGGGGAATTTCTGGGTCATCAGATAACACAGTGAGTGGAATGTGGGTGCCCTGCCCTTAAAGGGACCAGCACCTACAGTGAGTGGAATGTGGGTGTCCTGCCCTTAAAGGGACCAGCACCTGCAGGAGTGGAATGTGGGTACCCTGCCCATAAAGGAGACCTGGGCAGAGCATTCAAAGACTCAAAAACAGAGCTGTGAGCAAACAGCCAAATAACCAGCACCACCAGGCTGGGATTACAACAAAATAAAATCAAGGGAGATTAAAAGCATTTGGAATGATTGAAGTATGAGGTGATGGGAGTTTATATTGAATTAAAGGAGTGGGAGTGAAGTGCATTAGAAAGGAATGAAATTTCATTAGAAAGAAAACATTTTGGAAAGTCATTAGTAAGTAACAGTAAAGAAAACATAGTGACTGATTCAAAACTAAGTTTATAAAAGACGATTTGAAGATTAGATTATATTTCTAAGACACTTCTGGGAAAATTATCCTACCTTTATCAGAAATTAGTAACCAAGAAGAAAACCTGGTTTAGAAGGAAAGATAGTTTAATGATTTGAGGTGATGGTAAAAAAATCCAAGTGTGGATTTTAAGTATCATTATCAGTATTTGGCATATAGGAGATCCTGGGTAATTGTGCTTCGTTGCTCTAGTCTATGAGAAATATCCTATTGAAAATGTAGGGCTAAATCATCTGCATGGATTTAATTTGTCAAGAATGGATAAAATCACAAGCAGAGTCTATGAAGACAACAGATAAAAAGCCAAGAACCAACCTTAAGGAATATCTAAATAGAAGAGCTAGAGTTTAAAAGAGATAGAGAGAGACAAGGAGAGAGAAAGGGAGAAATAATGAGAAAAAAAGGCAAATATGTGTAGCATATTGTACATCTTAAATGAAACATATACAATGTGATTTGCTTTATGAGATGTGGAAAAATAATTAATGTAAACTTCCTCTCTGAGAAATAAAAGTGCAAAATCAGAAATAAGAGTCCATCTCACTTTAGAAAAAAAACACAGTTAAAAGGAAAAAATATGTCAAAACATTTTGAGCTAAAAATGCTTTTTTTTAATGTTCAGATACCAGGCTGCAAATCCCATCACTTGAATGATAAGAAATGTTAAATGATACAAAATATTTATGAACCCTGAAACAAGTAAATTCAGTTTGAGATGGAAGGTTCCAGAATAATTTTGCCTATTTCCCTACCTCTCTCAATATTAATAGGTTTCTTTTCACCATTCACCTGAAAAATGAATGAAGTTTCTTGCTGCCCAGAAATGTTAAGTTGGACAACAGTGGGAGGGAGGGTGCGGAAGGGAATAGTGCATCTTCACTTTAATTTGCCTTCTAAAGATTTCTTAAGAGTGTCCCCCCATATTAGGGAAGATTCTTCAGAGATAGAAGCAATGGGACCAAAGACAGGTATAAATACAGATACAGATATATGGATAAATGCGAGGGGATTTATCAGGGGAATTGGCCCTTGCAATTATGGGGGCTGACATGTGACATGATATGTTGTCTGCAAACTTGAGAACCAAGGAAACTGGTAATGTGGCTCAATCCGGGTCCCAAGGCCTCTGAACCAGAGTTTAAGTGTTTGAGGCCCAAGACCTGAGTAACTGGCAGGAACTGGTGCAAGTCCAAAAAGCTGGAGGACCTGGAGTTCTCATGTCCGAAGTCAGGAGAAAAAAATACATTCTAGCTCCAGGAGAAAGAAAATTCGCCTTTTCTCTGCCTTTTTATTCTATCTTGGTCCTCAGGCAAGTGGACATTGCGCCAGGGCATGTCTTCTTTACTCAGTTTACTGATTTAAACTGATTTAAATGCCAGTCTCTTGTGGAGACACTGTCACAGGCATACCCAGAAATAATGCTTTACCAGTTAACTGGGTAACCCTCCATCCAGTGAAACTGACATCTAAAATTAACTGTATATTCCTCCTCTGAATTTTAGCATGCCCCCCCATATTCAAAGAAAACAAAAAAGACTAGCCAATTCTCCCCACTAGTTTGAACATTCTTTTGATTATAAGAATTATAAAACGTAAGTTGTAAATAATATTTTCACTAAGTCAATAGGAACTTGTCATCAAATTTGCCAATTTGATGACAATTTCAAATACATTCCAATCAAAAGTTTTCCTGTGAACACCATCCCTTTTCAGATCATTAGCCAAAGTGCCTGTCTCAGTCCACTTATTTGAGGACACGAGGAAAAGAAGGAAAATGCTAAGAAAGGGCATCTATAGAGTGATATCTCCTTCAAGATAGATTTCACAGTAATAATTTGGGAATCATGTTCTATTAGTGAAGCTCCTATTTCATTTCTTACTTCATCTGACACAGCTAACAACTTCTCATTCCCCAACAACGAGGTGGGCATCCTTGCTCTTTTAAACACGGCAGCCATGCTCCCATCTCAGAGTTTTTCTACGTTCTCCTGTGTTTTCCTGAAATTCTTTCTCCCAAGATATCACTTTTGTTAGTCTTTCGCCCATTTTAGGACATTGCTTTGTTGCTACCGCCTCAGCAAGGTCTTTTCTGGCCACCCCTCATCACATTTCAAACCCCTCTTCATCTTAAATCCTGTGTCCTTTTTCTAATTATTTTTCTCTATAATACTATCTTCATCATCTCTCTTGCCTACCAGAATTTAAAGACCTCAAGGTAAAAAATGTTTAATTATTTTGTCCAGTAGGATGTAGACTATTCCTGATCACTCATCCAGTATTTGTTAGAGGAATGGATGTCAGTAACACCTGATCTAATCCCAGAATCCCCATGCGTAGCCTTAGTACGTTACTAGACAGTGAATTCTTAGTGGGGTCTGTTGAGTGGCATATCTCTGTCTGTGAGTCTCTCTCTCTTTCTCTGTGTCTCTTTTCTCCTCTCTCACTCCCTCCAGCCCCCTTCTCTTCCTCTCATGCTTTTTAAATTTGTTTCTGTTGTAGCTCTTTAATGGAAAAGAAGTAGTCACTTTAATGTTTGTTAAAGTTAGTTATATTTTAAAGAATGCTTAGAAGGAGTAGAAATAATTATAGCTGACTTTAAAGAAATATATTGTCATAGAACAGTTTCTGGGTCTGAGGCCTCTTTGATATGAATAATTCATAAAATGGGATGCATTTAGCATAGTGTGTGATTTTTTTTTCGGGGAAGAGATAATTGGGAAGAGAGTTTCATCTTTTTTCTAATAAGAGAGAATTAACTATACTTATTTTCACTTCAAATAGTTTTACTGTATTCAGGAGAGGGAGGTTTATGCCAAAGAACCATAAATACCAAGAAAATACTATTCCCTTCTGAGAAGCATGGCATGTGGGAGGAAATTCTGGCAAAATGGTCACTAAGTAAATTCAGCCAAAATCTTGAGGTTTAAGCAGAAAATATAGGTGTTTCTAAAAAATCATGGCCAAGAATAGAATACTTAAAGGTTGCTTTGGTTTAATTACAGGCAATTCAACTGACCTTTCTGATTTCCTAAGTCAAGCTGTTGCCTGTTGGTGGCTCTTCACTTAGAAACAGCACTAAAATAGCCGTGCTTTACATTAGCTCTGAGGTGGTGCTGCGGCTCCAAGGTTTCTCTAATGTTAAACTGGCTTGCTCAATTCTGATCAGACTTTCTCTTTTCCATATTTTCTGCATACTAACACAATCTATGACACACATACAGAAAAAGCAAAAGAAATCTGAAAATACTTTTAGACTATTTTACTTTCTTTTTCGATTTTCTTTTTCTTTTAATTGGCAAGTAATAATTGTACACATTTGTAAAAGATAGGTGGATATTTTGATCCACATACACACTATGCAATGATCAAATCAAGGAAATTAGCATATCTATCATTTCAAACAATTATTATTTCTTTGCATTTGGAACATACAAAATCTATTCTTCCAGCTATTTTAAAATTTACCATAAATTATTGTTAACTATAGTTACCCTATAATGCTATAGAACATTAAAACTTAGTACTTCTATCTGGCTATAAATTCATGTCCATTAACCAACCTCTCTCTATCCTTCTGGCCAACTACCTTTCCCAGTCTTCAGACTATTCTGTTTGCTGAGGTGGTAATATTAGGGGACAACTGGTAAATTATATATTGTTCCAGGTCTATGTCTTTTATCTCTGGCACCAACCATACATGTAAATGATAATTCCTTGATTGTCATTCATTAACAAGGGAATAAGAGTTTTTTTAGCTTCTTAGGTTCAAGACTCAATAAGGAACAGGTAGTTTTTCTTAGGTATTTTCTTTAGATACCAAATATGGTCTGGTGTTTCTGTAAGATCCTGTCTAAGGTAGTAAGGAAGAGTAATACCTCTTTTCTCTTTAGGGATTGCCCTTGCTCAACCCAAATATCATCTCTTTTGCCTGATTAAAGTATTAAGGACTTGAGTAGCGAATTTGTGAGTATAAAAAAGATAAGAATTTGAAAATCCATATAGTTAAATTTTCTTGTCACTTAGAAAAATAATAATTTAACACAAAATAACGTTTAAACATTCTAATTTGACAATATTTCTTTCTTTTTTTTTTTTTTTTTTACTCAATGTGCTTCTTTAAGCAGCATATAAGTTAAATGTTTCATTCCATTATTTAGGGGGTTCCATAGTTTTAGTTAAGAAATAAGATGTCAGTTTTATGATAATTTTTCCTATGAAGGTAAAAGGTCCTGGTTTGGGCTACTCTAATATTTTTTGTTTCACGTCAGTTTCTGAAATTTATGCTGCCTCTGTGTTGACTGTGTGGTTTATCTTCTCATATGAATAATATTGTCCAGCTTCATTCAATGTCTTGTAATGTTTTTAACTGAGTGCCATATTGTGAATTTTACTATATTGTATGATGAGTTCTTTTGTTTTTCCCTGAATATCTCGACCTTTATATTGTATACCAATTCAGTTACTTGGAAATTATTTGATCATGTTGTGCTTTGCTTTTAAGTTTAAGGTTGTTTAGGTGAGTCCAGAGCTTCTGAGACAGGAATTTGCTGTGTATTCTGTTCAATCCCTGTGAATCTTAAGGATTTCTAGTCTGTCTGAAGGAAACAGAGGCTATTACTGGGCTATCTTATTTCTAGTCTTTTTTGTAGGTTCTTCCCTCACTTCCCCAGTGGTTTTCTCAGATGCTTGCACTGATCAGTACTCAGCTGAATACTGGACTGGACAGATAGAGAGGCAACATTGTCTTTAGAATGGTGACCATTTAGTGTACATCTGGCTCCGCCTTCTCTTCTGTTTTGTTTGTCTGTCCTTGAAAGGCTAAATTTATATAGCCTTATAATCGGAATGCTAGTTTCCACAAAGAAAAACTCTTCATTTTTGATAGGGCTTTGATTAAAGCTATGGATCAATTTTGGGGAATAAATATTTTTACTGAACTGAATTTTTCGATTTGTGAACACAGTTAATAATTCCGCTCATTTAAGTCACTTGTTTATGCTTCACAATGATTGCAATTTCCTATGTAGTAGGAAAATGTAGTTCTCATGTAACTTTTCCAGTGATTTCCAATTTTTATATTTATCCCCTTAGATCTTTGCTGGTGACTTATTCAGTTTTTATCTTTTAATTACATTGTTTTATGTTTAATTTTTTTAAACATTTATATAACTCAAAAAATTCCATTGTGATTCTTCCTATTAAATCCTGAATCCCCATGTAAACAAGATGTAAAATTGTTACAAAAATTTCTATCTTCATATAGTAGTTTTGTCTGCTTTTGAATCTAAGATAAATGGAAGCATACAATTGTGTACTCTGTTGTTTTAGACTTTTTCATTCAACTTTCTATTTTTGAGAATAATTCATGTTGTTGTGTATGTAAGTCTTTTTTCCTCATCTTACCAGTAAGTAATTTTCTGTTTGACTACACTATAATTTGTTTTTTCCATTTTTTTAAGGATAAACATTTGGTTTACTCACAGTTTTTTATTATTATGAATAGAGAAGATTTGAGTATTCTTTCATAAGTCTTCTTGTAGGTGCATTTTTTATTTACTTTTAGTAAATATCTAATAGTTGAATTGATAAGTCATAGGTTATTTGTGTGTTTGGATTTTTTATACATTCCCAATTTCCCAGGGTACTTTATTATTTTACATTTTCATCAGCAATGTATGAGAGTTCAAATATGATTTCTATCTCTGTAACTAAAGAATATGCACTTGTCAATAGCTTAATTTACTAGGGAATAATAAATCATATAAGGGTGGTCACATACTTTTGGATTCATGTACTTCTAATTTATGTCAATAAGAAAGCTGGTCAGTTGAAAATGAAATTTAATGATATATGTACCTTGATGTCAGAATGAGACTTTTAGAGAAACCCCCAAATCTGATGTACATCACAGTGAATGAGTACCCTTCTCAAATGGGTTCTACAAGAATCAGACCTTTGGAAATGAGTTCAACAAGAAAACAAAATACAGTGATGACTGATCAGACATAGCAGATAGCTGAGAGTGATGCCAATGGAAATCCTGAGAGACAGATAATTGTAGCCAGACTTTCCCCTGTTGATTAGCCCTTGGAAATCAGTTACTGTGAGCTAATCCATTGTCATCCATTTTCAGTGATTATTGGTTAAAGAGAATTTTGAAGAACTCAAATTGAAAAAGTTGCTGAACATTTAAACCCTGAAAAAGTCATTCTAAAATATTTGTTTTTAGAAGTAATTCACACTTTAAAACATGATCTCTTCTGCAAAATTCCAACTTATAAAACTAATGAAAAACATATCAGAGGGGAACCAGAAGCCCAGATTCTTCTTGGCTCAATAGGGTCAACTTCGCAAGTTCTTCATGGAGATTCACAAGAGGGAGAAGGAGGATGTTGGACAAGACAAAGAAAAATAAATGGTTGAGATGAGGGAGATGCCAAATACCCTATATACATTACCTTATGAGTATGGAAACATCACTATGTATGCATGAATATTTACACAATTATTGTCAGTAAATAATAAATAATAAGCATATGTTATACACTTATTAAAACTTTCCCAGAGCATGCATGTATATCTTTCTATTTTATTCCATGTATTCATCACTATTCAATGTGTGAATTTTATACAGATCTATTTGAATGTCACCTATGACTTTTCTCCATAAAATTTTATTGATTAATTAATGGATGCCTAGTAGGCAATCATAAGTATCTAGAGACCCAGAAAAGCAATTCTTGAAATAGATTTTTTTAAGGACTCTTGGCACTATGGAAGATCACTCTGTAGTACTCATACTTTACTATATTTATGCTCTATGGGAAAAAATCCCATAGCCATCCTTTTCCAAGAGTTTTTTTGAGAGTATTGACTACACATTTTGTTTCTTTGCAAGGCCCAACTTATTTGATTGTATTTCTCTTTTACATGCTGTTACAATCTTTCATGGACTATATAATTTTTTTTATTCTTTCTTCTACTTTGTAAATATTTGAGGGCATATTTGATTCTTGTAGTATTCATAACTGTATTACTTATGGCAGATGCCAATATTGTTTTCAATGTGAGGAGGTGAGAGCTGAAGTCTAAAAAATTGTTTATGAATAGAACAGCTGCATAACTTTCGGCAAATTTATCTAATTCTTTGCTATTCAATCTCTACATAGATAAAATGAAAATAATAATTCTAAATTTGGCAAGTCTTAAGGATTCAAAATTTTTTTATATAACACTATTATATTTTCTGGTACTTAGTAACCCCCTGAAATGCCAGTTGCTTTATTTTTTATGAATCTTGTTAAGGTTACAATTATTATATTAACTTATTATACAAAAGTCAACTTAGTAAATGCTATTAACCTATTAGAAATATCTTCATATTTAGTTAGACTTGAGAGATTTGAGAAAGAATAAATTCTATATGATTTGGCAAGCTTTGTATAAGAGAAAAATATTAATATGTGCTGGAATCACAGAAAAATTCAATTCCATGTACCCTTAGGGATATTTCAAAAGGACAAAACAACACACAGTCATATTTAATGTCAATAATTCTCAAATTATTTACCCCCTGTAATAAACAACATGTTGTTAAAACAAAATAACCAATAATTTCTCAGAAGTAAGTCACTTTTTTAAAAAATAATTTTATTAAATCATAATTGTGTACATTAGTGCAATCATGGGGCACAATGTGCTGACTTCATATACAATCTGAAATATTTTGGTAGAACTGTTAAACATAGCCTTCATGGCATTTTCTTAATCATTATATGAAGACATTGATATTCTACATTTAATAAGTTTCGCCAGTACCCTTCTAAGATGCACCGTAGGTGTGATCCCACCAATTGCCCAACCAACCCCCCAACACCCCCCCCCCCCCCCCACCCAAAAAATATTAACGTACTTATAGTTTGTAATATTTGGTTTTAAATAAAATTAATAATTTTTACACCGCCTTTTTTTATTCTTATTTTTTTGTTTAATTTTTAGGCAAAAACCCAATTTATCCAAAATAATAACGGGTAAGGGGTAAGGGGGGGGGGGGGGGTGTTGGGGTGGAGGGAGGGCAATTAGTGGGAA
>CAUYON010062394.1:0-26534 GCA_963573935.1 Arctocebus calabarensis
TAGTAAACGAGAAAATATCATGAATGGTATGTCAATCAGGTTGATAAAATATCTCAGATTGCATGTGAAGCCCCCACACTGTACCCCATGGTTGAACTAATGTACACAACTATGATTCAATAAAAAAAAAATAAATAAAAATAAAATAAAATAAAATAAAATTTTGATAGAATTCGGCAGTAAAGCCAACCTGTCCTGGGTTTTTCTTTGTTGAAAGACTTTATTACTGATGAAGATGGCTGACCAGAGACATCAGCTGCCAGATCATCTGAGAAAGAAGGAAAAGTTTTAGATAAAAGATAACAGGGATCAATCCCAAGAGGCTTGGAGTCTAGTGAAAAGTAGCTGGAGTGTTTGTTTCTCCCTCCATCATAGTTTTGGCAGTCAGTAGGTTCCAGAGCTGCTAAACAGCCTTTCCACCCTCACAAGCCCCAAAGCTGCTGCCGCTATTGAGCTGGAAGCTTCTTAAGGGCAAAACAGGCAGCCAGTACCCTTGGGGATGCTTTCAGTCACCACAGACCTTAGTAAAGACTGCAGGTGCCGTATTGCTTCTCTACCCATTCTATGCCTTTTCCTCCCCAAGGAGCTTCAGTCCCCTTAAGTTTTGTCTTGTTTATTCCCCCTGCAAACATTTCCTAACTCTGGCCCAGACTGGGAGACACAGGGTCAGTGAGTCCTAAGAGAGATGCATGACCCCAGAGCTTGTATATTCCAAGTGAGCTGCCATCCACAGAGAGGGACAGAGATGTCCAGAGGGCTAGCTGTCTTCCATGCAGACGAGTTTCTTCCTCTGCACCTCCCCTCCCCCCCGCCACAGCTGCTGAGAGAGACGCCCTAGTAGGGGCTCTCAGTAGTAATTGTTTCCCCTGTGTTGGAGAGTCCACCACGAAGAGCCTTTCACTGTGAGTCAGGCTCAAGGCTTTCCTCTTAAAGACCAGTAGTGGACCAAGGAGTGTTTGGACCCTGCTCCCTGGCCCTTGCTAGTGCTGCGTGCTTGGCTCCTCCATCAATTAGAGCACACCCGAGAGTGGAAGGACATCAAACCTGCTTGAACACCCCATAGGCAACTCAGGACCAGCGTGTCTCTCCCTGATTGAGGACTGATCTTTGGGGGTGTGGGAACAGGCCCACAGGCTAACTCCTATAAACCCAGGACTTAGTCGCGTGGTTTGAGGGCACGGAGAGGAGATTTGTGAACTCATCTCAGGACAGGAAGAAGCTCTTGTGGGCAGAACTGAAAAGGGAGTACAGTGTGTGCACCAACTGCAGCACACTCATGAGCACCCTCCTTCTCACAGGGAAGTCACGCTCTCAGCCCAGGGTAGGATCAGGGACAGAGTTCCCAGCCTATGGTGCTATTGCTGAGCACCTGTGTGCACAGACTCCGGAAGGAGACTATGGTACAGACAGGGAGGAAAAGAGTGAAACCCACTACCAACTGCCTGATTGGGAAGCTCTGATAGCCCCTCTCTTGTGAGCAGACATTTCAGATTAGCCACTCCCTCTTGGCTTTTCACAGAGACCTGAGAATGAACATTCAACCCCTGCCAAGACAGCTACCTTACCAACATGTGTGGGTCTGAAGGGAGCCTCCCCTGACCCAGCCCTGCCCAGCTACTCCTGCTCCTGTCTCTGCTGTGGTGGAGGGTAAGGAGTCTCCTGGAAGCTCCAGGGCTTCACTCACTGCCAGGAGCTTCTTAGTGCTTCCCCTGGGGGGCTAGAGCCAGGCACAGGTCTCAAAAACACCACCACAGTTGATTGTTTCTGGCAAGCATCATTGTCATCAACTAGGTCATTTTATACAGCCCTTTACAGCATTTCCTGACCCAATCATCAAGGGAACAGTGATTCTTACCCATAAGGACCACCTACTATCTCAGTGATTAACTGGGTATCCCAGTCTCATTCATGCTTTAAAGAACACCATAGAGCTGGGGAAAGAGAAAAGATTCCAAAGACATCCACCTTTCCTTATCATAAAGAGGAAATCTGCCCCCACACAGCATGCCACCACTACAGCCTACAAACAACTAGCAACTGAGAAGACCACCGTAGTATAGACATCTATAACTAAGACATCCATCCAGAACCTAGACCTCCATCAAAGCACCCACAAGCAAAGCCAACAGTGCTTAGCCAAAACATGTTATATTACATATATTTATGAGTGGGTAATGGTCTAGACTTAGGCTGTGGTTGGTTTTGGAGGCTGTTGTGAATTTTCACTGGGGACTAGGGTGCTGGGAAGCTAGTTCTCAAAGCCTGGAGTGTCATCTGCAGGTGTGAGCAGTGGTGATTGTGGGCTGGGTAGGCCTGTATTCATGCCTCGGAGGGCTGTAGATGCGGTTGCTCTCAGTGAGAGAGGTCCTGGGCATGTGGTTCTTGGACTCTGAGGAGTGTGAATTTTGTTTCCTTATGTCGTGTGGGCAGCCTGGAACTAGCAACTGAGAAATACAGTTACATGCTGTATTACCTACTCCCCAGAGTGTGGGGTACTGCATGGGTTTGGGTGCTAGTGTCATAGCCACACTTCAGTGTCCACCAAGTGTCATGATGGACATGTGGGGGGATTTTGGAGGGTTACCAGGAATGTGGAAATTCAGGGATTACTATGCCCAGGTGCAAGATGTAGTCTAGTGTTGCCTCCACTCTCAAAACAGTGCAATGCTGCAGAAGTTGGGGTCCCAGGGGGTGGGTGGGACTCAGTATGAAGTCTCTCTCTGGGACGATGGAGCCACATGGATTCCAGGCAGGTCCCTGTACTAGGATCAAGACACTTTCCTATAGCTAGGACTGCAAGTATCTTTAGTGGCAATGGTGCAATGTTGGGGATCTCCCACGCACCTGTTCCCTTGTTAAGAGTGGCTTCTGACTTCAAGCTTATCCCAGTTAGCTGTTTTACTTCCCTTTCTATGTGGCCATCTTTTTCTTTTCGTGTCATTTATCTGTTTAATCCAGTGTTCTCCTTGGAAGCTCTAGTTTGATGTGCAGTTATCTACTCACTATTTTTGTCCTTCCTTGTGGAGGAGACATATTCTGGGTGCTTCTATCAACAATTATGATGGCCTTTGCCCACACATGAAAATTCTGCTTCAACTACGTATAGGTACCTTCAAACCCAGGAATTCAGATCAATTTTCTACTTGCAAAATTTGGCCAAAAATGGAGTTAAAAGTCATACACACACTCAAAAGAATAGTATGTTTTTACATGTATCTACTCTCATATTGAGTAATTTCTGACAAGGGAGAATTCTATTTCAATTAGATATTATCAGGGAGAAAAACTTTTACTCTACTCATTTAGCTAACATCTGGAAAGGACAAAGAAACAATCAGAAACACAAGGCTCTAGCAAATTTTTCAGTGCAGAATTTAGATATTACTTCTGATAATATATACCGATATGCTGTTACAAGTCACTGCTGTTTAATAATGTATTAAACACAATATTTTATATATAAGTTAGCCAAATTGAAAGGTTATATTTACATCCATATAGTAGTTTTCTATCCAGTCAGTTGGAGATAGTGTTGAGAATTATGCACAATCAAAACAGAAAAATAAAAGAAACATAAAGAACAATGGCAAATGAAAAAATAAAGAACAATGGCAAATGAAGGAATCATTTTTTTATATTTCCATTCCACTGTGAGTCAACAATACTTTGTTCATAACTCTGTTCAAAGTCTGAAACTCTACAATAGTTTCTAGGGAAAAAAAATTAACTAGCCTAAAATATGTGTGCCATTGTTAATAGATCACCAGGTACAAATGTGTGTAGCTTTATGAAGAATTTGTTTTGCCCATGGAACTGCATTTTTATCTGGGACTGAATAGCACACCTGCTGATTTATAGGGATGTGTTATTGAAATTCATATTGTCAACTTTGATGAGTTTTTTAAATTCAACCTTACTTGGATAATGAGTACTGAACCAGGCATTTATACTCTATTACTACTTCCCAAAGCCAATGTAAGTCTGAAGTTTATTGAGATCTTCAGATATTGGTTGTAAGTCAGATTAATAACCACTTAAAGTTATAGAGAGTTGAACGCTGATTTCCTATCAGCCACCCACATTTCCCTGGGGAAGTGATACTTCCCCTTCCACTCTGGGCTGCCCAGAACTAGTCAATGGCCTCATCGGACCACAAGGGGGCCAAGAAATAAGATCCTACTTTAGACCTAGAAAACAAAAGCAGAATTATTTGTAGAAAGGTCTCAATGACTTCAGTACAAAGATCAGCATCTAGCACTGGAAAATTCATTGCTACTAATGAACTCAGTCAAATTTATTATATCTCTCAGTCTAGAATGATATTTCACATTATGTATTTTCTAATTACAATCAATCAAATTTACTTGAATAACGTTTTGTACCACCTGGTATCAGTAATTAATGTAGAAAGCGACATAGTTGGCAGAGGTCAACATAATCAAAGGCTAGTGCTTCTAAAGCTAATTGATGACTTTCAATTATTTTTGATATATACAATGTCATTTCTTTCAGTATTATATTTGTACAAGCAATTTCAACCAGATTTTCCCTTCCAAATCTTAAAATAGGATTTAGTTCAGAAGTCATTATTCACTGTAGCCTTGACACATCCTACCTCAATAGTAAAAATATGCCAAATGTCTCAAGTTCATGTTGCAAAGGGTATTGATGTGTCTAATTTTACCATTGACAGTGAAAAGAAACAGCTTAAGTGGCCCTAAATAATAGGATATGCTGCTTTTGACCTATCAAAAGGTTTTTTTCCCCAAGATCAACTTAATTGTACAAAACATTGTGCTATCCCGAATTTTAGATTTTTGAAAATGTATAAAAATTAAAGTTAAAAAATTCACACACTTAAAAATAAAAATAAAAAAAAATTCACACAGTAATTATCTCATAAAGGCAATGTAGTTATAATAACTAGATATTTTATATGCACCATAAGTTGTAAATCTGTGTTATACTGTGTACGTCTGGGCACTTAAAATTTTAGTAATTGGGCTCGGCACCTGTGGCTCAACAGGCTAAGGCACCAACCACGTACACCTGAGCTCGCGGGTTAGAATCCAGCCTGGGCCCGCCAAAAAACACTGGTGGCTGCAACCAAAAAATGGCCGGGTGTTGTGGCGGGCTCCTGTAGTCCTAACTACTTGGGAGGCAGAGGCAGGAGACTCGCTTGGGCCCAGGAATTGGAGGTTGCTGTGAGCTGTGATGCCACAGCACTCTACCCAGGGTGACAGCTTGAGGCTGTGTCTCAAAAAAAAAAAAAAAATTAGTAATTGAAAAAAAATCAACTGTCAATCTGTGCTAAGCATAAAGTGAAAATCATTTCTATCAAGTGTTGTTTTAAAGCCTAAAAACTCTATTAAATTCTGAAAATCAGACAGCCCATAAGTTAATAGTTACATAATAAAGACTTGTAATTTAATTTTTAAAGGTTTTTCTTTCTTGTAAATAGGGTTTTTATGCTGGTCTTGTGGAAATGTTTTGTAGTTATGCAATAGCTAGTACAAATCAATTTAGCTTGGTTTCTGTGTCCTATTATTGATATATTGTAATATATAGCTTTGCATAATATGAATTCATGATTTAAACAGCACAACTGATTCTATTTCTTGGCTAGAGACCAATTAAATAACCACTGAGGCAAGCAGTTATTACCTGCTTAAAAGAAAATCTGTGGTTTCCTTATTTAAACTGCTGAGTTTTTATGTCCATCAAAAAGGCTGTTATCCAAATGAATAATTTAGCCATTTCAGTCTACTACACGTCTTAATACAAGCATGGATTTAAGGCTGCAAAGTATGCCTCAAGTCTCTCACAGTCCCAAGGATCAGAATCATTCCTGCAATCGTTATGCATAGTTATATTTAATATTGAAAATAATATGGTTAAAGGAAAATAGTTTCTAATAATCATTTAGAGAAGGAAGACAGATATATCAAATTTAGCCACAGTAGTTAAAGAAATGGTTGATCATGAAAGCCTGGGAAACGTGTCTACACTCACAGAAGACCCTTTTTAAAACAGGAAAGGTCAACGGATTTGAAGATGTCAGAGTGTCATTTCCTCTGTTTGGCCCTTGGTGGAGTTCTTGAGTCACTTTCTCCCTTTCTGTCAACCTGCTTTATATTTCTTTCCAGAACAGGCTATCCTGTTCACTGTATTTAACCTTTTTTCTCATATTATTGTGAATATAGCATCTATTATAAATAAAGAACCCCCCACCCCCCGCGAGAGATCATATGTCAGGGACCTTCTTTGTATTCTAAACTATTAATTTCTGTTGTGGTTACCTTCTCTTACTGTCTTTTCTGGAGGTTTAAACTACATCACGAATCCTGACTGCTATTTTTCAGTTCACTCACTGAAATTTCTTAACTGCAAAGCAGTTTTAGGCAAGCGATGTTAGTAGGTAAATTTAAAAAAAAAAAAAAAAAGAAAGGAAAGAAAAAGAAAAACTACCGAGTAGATGGGATATTGTCATAGAAAAGGAATCCTCGGTCAAGGATTAAACGCATGTTTTAATAAGGTGGTATATATGTTTTAATCAGTTTCCTATTATGTCTGGGTTTCAAATGGACATTTTATTGTTCTTTTAAAAAGTCAACAAAGGGAAAACGGAAATCTCCAGCATTTCAACGTTGCTCAAACGTTTTCCTTCCTACACATGGAGTCTCGTCCCTCTGATCAGTGCGAGCTTTCGGACACTGATCGGTTCTGGCGGCCAAAGCAGCAGCGGCCGCGGCGGCAAAGCAGCGGGCTCTTTAATTTATTGCAGCCGGTTACACTTTGGATCCCATTTCCTTAGACCCTTTCCTCTCAGGTTGAGAAGATAAATGCAGCCTTAGGTCTGAGGAGCCGGGCGGGGTTTGGGGTGGGAGCGAAGCCGGATATCATATTCCCTCGGCGAGGTCTGGTACCGGGGGGATTAAGTCCCCCGTTCCATTTAATGAAATTGCTGAGCACTTGTGACACTGGCTCCAAGCTGCGGAAATGGGGCGGGGGTGGGGGAAACCGCTTCTCCACTCCATTCATCCTCTGCCCCGGCGGGGGGTGCTGCTGGGGGCTGGAGTGAGAGTGTCAGCCCCAGATGGGGGGCGGAGGAGGCCCGGGCGTTCCAGCGCCGCAGGGACACCCCCACCCCCACCCCGCCCATTCCGTTCTCTTCCCCAGAACCCCGCCACCCGGCAAAGCTGCCACCAATTCTTGGCTGCTCTGGCGGAAAGGTCGGAGCCTGGAACCAGCGGGGAGGGAGCGAAGCCAGGAGGCGTTGGAGCCCCCGCAGTCTGGCCGCACCGTTCTCCATGCAGAACACGTCGGACCCATTTCCCACGCTGGCTTGGCTCGGCCACTGAGTTGGTAGGGATGAGAGTGGGGAGGGCGGGCTGGAGACTTCCTTCAGCTCCCAAAGAGGGGACCACTCCACCGTGAAGGACGCACGGCACCCCCAGCCAACCGGCAAGAAATGTGCAGCGCTCTGGGGAAAAGCTGCCCACTTCTTTGCTCCCCGAAAGTGCGCTCCTGGCTAGTGCGCGCCCGAGTAGCGGACAAATGCTTCAAGAGGCGGAGGGGCTTACTCAAATTTACGGTCTGGGGAGACTAGTGAGTGCACAGCGTCTCTACCCACGCGGCTGCCTGAAGTTTGCAGATCTTAGTAAACGGTGAGGGAAGTGAGTGCGTTGCACCATAATTGCCGCGCGTCGGAATGCTGGGCGTAAGGGCGCCGAGTGCAGACAGCCTTCCTCCTTCGCTTGGGACACCGGCAATGGGAGACGGGGGTGGGGGGCAGGAGTTCTGATAAACCGGAGTTCTAGCCAAAAGTGTGGGGGATTTGGCGTTACCGCTACTTAGCCAGCGGGGAAGGCGCTGCGGCGCCGGCCCCCGCCCCCGGCTCGAGACTGCGGCGGTGCGCACTGAGCCTGCGCGCGGGGCTTTTCTCGCTGATGCTGCAGTTACTGAGCTAAGAAGCTCGGGTGACTGCCGCGGGAGGGTTAGCGGGAAGGCCGGGTTCCCTGTCCTGGCCTCGGAGGACGAGCTGCCACCTACGGAGTGATGCTGCGTTAACAGACTGGAAAATACCAGCTCCTGGCACGTACTCCACACACTTCCATCCTCCGCGCTCCCACGATTCTCCATACAGGGAGCTTGGAAATCTCTGCCGCCTCCCCCACCCTCATTCCAGCTCCCTGCGCCCGCCCAAACAACCGCGCGCTACATCTGCTCCCCGACTTTATCCGGTGTTTGTCTTGTTTATTTCACTCTGCCTCCTCGCCCAGATCTGGTAAAGAATACCCACACTGTACCGATTTATTTTTTCCTTTTCACCTTAAATCCTCCTTTAAGGAGAGGCCCTTTAAATGCCTAGAGATGAGGCAGACGAGCTGTGGACCGAGCAGTTTCCGGAAGCAGTTCATTTTCTCTTTCGAGATAGTAAAAATTCTCCCCCAAATAATTCCTGTCCACCCCAACCCCTTAATCATGGCCTAGCCCCCTAGTTTAACAGCCTCCAAGATAAATGGCAACAGTTGAGAAAACACAACCAGACTTCGTATCTAATGCGGGGGGTCGTGACGGCTGTGATTGCAAACTGGGGAAGCCTCGTGTGGGGCATATCAGGGAAGATCAAGTGGCACAAAGTCGAAAGGAGCTAGGGACGCCTCAGTACACGAAGTTGCCGTTAGAGTTTATTTCCCTTTTATCCAGATAGGTGACGCTATACTTTGCCAGTTACGAAAGGCTGCAGGTTTCTGTTCAGAGAATAATATCGAGGTTTCCAACGTGTGTTTATTCCCCAGGCGCACGCACACACGGTCTACCCCCTAAGCAATCACGAAGGCAGGAATGGGAAGCCCTTAAACAAAGACGGGCATCCCCCTCCCACCCCCACTCCCCCGCCGTAACCCTCCGAAGTCTGCACTCCCAAAAAAGGATTCCTCTACGGTTCTCCGCGGAGTTTGATGTTCTCTCTTCACTACCGCAGCCGGCCAGGGGCTTTCAGAACACCACCGTGGCTTCCCGGGCGCACGCGGGTTTCTCAACCCCCCATAACCACTATGTCCTAACCAAAAATGCTAAGTCTTGAACCAGAGACACTTTCAGGGGAAGAATAACATGGGGGAGGGGGGCGAAAAGGAGAAACGTGCCCTCACACCCGCTCCTGAGCTCTCTCGCACGCACTGGGCATTACAGGGGGAGGAGATTCGCCAGCCCGGGGGAGGGAAAGCAATTCTCCTCTAGAAGACCGTGGGTTGCACGTGTAGGGGGAAATAGGTTTTAGCCTAAAGGGGACGAGCTGGGAGTGGGCGGGCTCAGAGCAGCCCCCGGAGCTGAGGCTGGCTGACGCTCTCTCCCGCCACCTTTCCCCAGGCCCTCCTTCCTAGTCTCTCCCAGTGTGTAGTTTCGGCGGCAGCCGCCGCATCAGGCACAAGCCTGAGCCCGGAGCAAAACAACTCCCAGAAGCAGCCACCACTTTGGGCAACTTGCGGGTTTCCGGCTCGCGGATAGCTAATGGGAGCTACCCACTTGCGGTTCAGTGCCACCAGCCTGAGGGGCGGCGGGAGCGCCCGCGCCAGACTCTCCCAGACACCAAAGGGGACGAGACAACTGCGGAATTCACCGGCCGCGCCAGGGCACTTCCCAGGCCACAACCGGCTGGCACTTTTTCCCCCCTTGGCAAACTAAAATTTTTTTTTTAAGCTACTTGGCAGCTGTTTCTGACTCCACCTCCCCCTCCACCCCCGCCCCAAAGCCTTTGGCTTTTCTTCGGAAATCCGGACAAAATTGGCATCTCTCTTAATTGCCGTTGGGGGAGCCTGGCTGTGCCCTTTCGCCGGGCCAACGTCGCCTGTGCAACGAGCCTGGTTTGCTCACCTTTGAACTGCAAAGGGATCAAGTTCAGCTCGAGTTCCCTGCATTGGGACTGCGAGGAAGGAGAGAGAGCGTGCAGGAGAGCGAGTGGGAGAAGGGGAAAGGGGAAAGGAGAGGAGGGAGGGAGGAGAGAGGGAGGAGAGAGGGTGGGAGGGGAGGGAGCGAGAGAGCTGGGAGAGAGAGAGGCTGCAATCTCCTCCCTGAATCGCGCACAGCGCTGCAGATCCCACCGCTCCGACATGCGGGCCGAATGCAGGTGAGAAAAGGCACGGACTCTGCGGCTGGGAACCCAAACTTGGGCACCGCGCTGTGCGCACGGCTCAGCCTTCGCCCCCGCCAGCGAACGGCTGCTGCGGTTTCAGGCGGAGGCTTCGTGACTAATGACCTTGCGCAGAGTTGTTAAGAGAAAAGAGAAACCCGACCTCTCCGGGTGAGAAGGGACTGACTCTGGGCGTCTCTGAAGATGGCTCGGGCTGCTCTTTGGCGCGCCGGGGGGACCCGGACTCGGGCCGCTCTGTGACGCGAGGAGTCTCCGCTGCACCGCAGCCCAAGAGCCCTGCCGGGGATTTTTCATTCTCCGTGTGTTGGCCGGCTCTCCCGCTGCCTGAGCAGAGTCGGAGTTGAGACTGGCTTGTTGCTGGCCCCAGAGCCTCGTGCAGGAAGCGACTCCCGTTTGCTTGGGCAGCGGTAGCAGCAGCAGAGGCTGGGTCTGGAGTGAGTGGCTGGAACGTGAACTGGACTCAACTCGAGAAGCAGCAAAGACGAGCGGCGCTGACAGAAGGGGGAGGCTACAGGCTCTTCCCCACCGCCCGCCTGCCGGAGCGGTTCTGGCTCCTTCCCAGAGACCAGGGACCGGAGCCCGGGATCCTCCGCCCGCCGCGGGGATGACTCTGGGTGGGGGGAGCCGCCGAGCCCGCGGCGCGCAGTGTCCCGTGAACTGTGAGTACCGCGACTGAACGGCGGCCGGCGAGCGGGCGATTAGCACCCATTGCATGAATTATGAAACAATAACTTTCCGAAGCAGCAGGAGAGAAATAAAGCATCTAACGCCGGTCCCGTCTCCACCCCCGCCACCGCCAGCTTCAGCCAAGTCCACGCGCTGCTTTTGCCCTGTCCTCCCTCCCTCTCGCTCCTGGCTTTCCTGGAGAGGGGAGAGGACTGGGGGGAGGGCAGGCGGCCGGCCGGGGAGGAGGGGGCGCCCAGGGGGCTGCGGTTAGAAGGAGCAGTAGCAGCAACAGCAGGAGAAGACGCTGAGGATGCGCACGGCGGGGTGGGCGCGCGGCTGGTGCCTGCGCTGCTGCCTCCTCCTGCCGCTCTCGCTCAGCCTGGCGGCCGCCAAGCAGCTGCTCCGGTACCGGCTGGCCGAGGAGGGGCCCGCCGACGTCCGCATCGGCAACGTGGCGTCCGACCTGAGCATCGTGACCGGCTCGGGCGAGGTGACTTTCAGCCTGGAGTCGGGCTCCGAGTACCTGAAGATCGACAACCTCACGGGCGAGCTGAGCACCAGCGAGCGGCGCATCGACCGGGAGAAGCTGCCCCAGTGTCAGATGATCTTCGACGAGAACGAGTGTTTCCTGGACTTCGAGGTGTCGGTGATCGGGCCCTCGCAGAGCTGGGTGGACCTGTTCGAGGGTCGGGTCATCGTGCTGGACATCAACGACAACACGCCCACCTTCCCGTCGCCCGTGCTCACGCTCACGGTGGAGGAGAACCGGCCGGTGGGCACGCTGTACCTGCTGCCGACCGCCACCGACCGTGACTTCGGGCGCAACGGCATCGAGCGCTACGAGCTGCTGCAGGAGCCCGGGGGCGGCGCGGGACCGGCCGACAGCGCCCCCTACCCCGGGGGCGGCGGGAGCGGCGCGGGCGGCGGCGGCGGCTCCGGCGGCTCCAAGCGGCGGCTGGACGCGCCGGAGGGCGGCGGCGGCGGCGGGCCCAACCCCGGCGGCCGCAGCAGCGTGTTCGAGCTGCAGGTGGCGGACACCCCGGACGGCGAGAAGCAGCCGCAGCTGATCGTGAAGGGGGCGCTGGACCGCGAGCAGCGCGACTCGTACGAGCTGACCCTGAGGGTGCGCGACGGCGGCGACCCGCCCCGCTCCTCGCAGGCCATCCTGCGGGTGCTGATCACCGACGTGAACGACAACAGCCCCCGCTTTGAGAAGAGCGTCTACGAGGCCGACCTGGCGGAGAACAGCGCCCCGGGGACGCCTATCCTGCAACTGCGGGCCGCCGACCTGGACGTGGGGGTCAACGGGCAAATAGAGTACGTGTTCGGGGCGGCCACCGAGTCCGTGCGGCGGCTGCTGCGTCTGGACGAGACGTCCGGCTGGCTCAGCGTCCTGCACCGCATCGACCGCGAGGAGGTGAACCAGCTGCGCTTCACGGTCATGGCCCGCGACCGCGGGCAGCCCCCTAAGACCGACAAGGCCACCGTGGTGCTCAACATCAAGGATGAGAACGACAATGTGCCGTCCATTGAAATCCGCAAGATCGGACGCATTCCGCTCAAGGACGGGGTGGCCAACGTGGCCGAGGACGTTCTGGTGGACACCCCCATCGCTTTGGTTCAGGTGTCGGACCGCGACCAAGGCGAAAACGGGGTGGTCACCTGCACGGTCGTGGGCGATGTGCCCTTCCAGCTGAAGCCAGCCAGCGACACAGAGGGCGACCAGAACAAGAAAAAGTACTTTCTGCACACCTCGGCCCCTCTGGACTATGAGGCCACCCGGGAGTTCAACGTGGTCATCGTGGCTGTGGACTCTGGCAGCCCCAGCCTCTCCAGCAACAACTCCCTGGTGGTCAAGGTGGGGGACACGAATGACAACCCGCCAGTCTTCGGCCAGTCGGTGGTGGAGGTTTACTTCCCTGAGAACAACATCCCGGGAGAGCGAGTAGCCACTGTGCTGGCGACAGACGCTGACAGCGGAAAGAATGCCGAGATCACCTACTCCCTGGACTCCTCCGTGATGGGGGTCTTTGCCATTGATCCCGACTCTGGGGACATCCTCGTCAACACGGTGTTGGACAGAGAGCAGACGGACAGGTATGAGTTTAAAGTTAATGCCAAAGACAAAGGCATCCCCGTGCTGCAGGGCAGCACCACTGTCATTGTGCAGGTGGCTGATAAGAATGACAATGACCCCAAATTTATGCAGGACGTCTTTACCTTTTATGTGAAAGAAAATTTGCAGCCCAACAGCCCGGTGGGGATGGTCACCGTGATGGATGCTGACAAAGGGCGGAATGCTGAGATGAGCCTGTACATTGAGGAGAACAGTAGTATTTTTTCGATTGAAAATGACACTGGGACCATTTACTCCACAATGTCCTTTGACCGGGAACATCAAACCATGTACACGTTCAGAGTCAAGGCTGTGGATGGGGGAGATCCTCCCAGGTCAGCCACAGCCACAGTCTCTCTCTTTGTGATGGATGAAAATGACAACGCTCCCACAGTCACCCTTCCCAGAAACATTTCCTACACTTTACTGCCACCTTCGAGCAATGTCAGGACAGTGGTGGCTACAGTGTTGGCCACAGACAGTGACGATGGCATCAACGCAGACTTAAACTACAGCATTGTGGGAGGGAATCCCTTCAAACTGTTTGAGATTGATCCCACTAGTGGTGTGGTTTCCTTAGTGGGAAAACTCACCCAAAAACACTATGGCTTGCATAGGTTGGTGGTCCAAGTGAATGACAGTGGGCAGCCTTCCCAGTCCACCACCACTTTGGTGCATGTGTTTGTCAATGAAAGTGTTTCTAATGCAACTGTGATTGACTCCCAGATAGTCAGAAGTTTGCATACCCCACTCACCCAGGATATAGCTGGTGATCCAAGCTATGAAATTAGCAAACAGAGACTCAGCATTGTCATTGGGGTAGTTGCTGGCATTATGACAGTGATTCTGATCATCTTAATTGTAGTCATGGCAAGGTACTGCAGGTCCAAAAATAAAAATGGCTATGAAGCTGGCAAAAAAGATCATGAAGACTTTTTTACACCCCAACAGCATGACAAATCTAAAAAACCTAAAAAGGACAAGAAAAACAAAAAGTCTAAGCAGCCTCTCTACAGCAGCATTGTCACTGTAGAAGCTTCTAAACCAAATGGACAGAGGTACGATAGTGTCAACGAGAAGCTGTCAGACACCCCGAGCATGGGGCGATACCGATCAGTTAATGGTGGGCCAGGCAGTCCTGACCTGGCCCGGCATTACAAATCCAGTTCCCCGTTGCCTACTGTCCAGCTGCATCCCCAATCACCAACTGCAGGAAAAAAACACCAGGCCGTACAAGATCTACCACCAGCCAACACATTTGTGGGAGCAGGGGACAACATCTCAATTGGCTCAGATCACTGCTCTGAGTATAGCTGTCAAACCAATAACAAGTACAGCAAACAGGTAAGATGTGTATCCCCAATGCATTTAAATACCCCAGAGAAGGACAGAGACTCTAAGACAGATCATGTTCTGTAAAGTTTTGTTTTCTCTTTTTAAGGTGATTGTTTAAAATTGTAATAGGAAGTTAATGTTGATCCACGGGCCATTAATGTAGCAGAGGCCGTCTACAAGAGGTGTGTTGGTCAGTTGCACCTAATGCTCACTAAGCAATTAAAGGACATACTCAAGGTTTTCCTTTCCCTTTGTATTCCACAGGCCTGACTCATCCTGTGTTTTCTATTTTCAGAATAAATATGTGTGTGTTCTTTGGAAGGTTACTTATAACCTGAAATTATTTCCTTTTCTGACAACTAAGTGCATAATTCCATCCAGAAAGGAAATGTCTAAAGTTACTGCTGGTGTCTATTTAAATGAGAAACCATTAAAGTTTTAGCTATGTTACACATAATGCAGAATTTTACAGTAAGTGGATGCTGATCCATGCAAATGTATTACCGAGTCTGAGAAACTGAAATACTAACTACTTGGACAAAAATGCTGGTTTAAAAATATTTACTTATATGCAAATGTCACGCAAGACTACATTTTTAATACTTTATAACTGTAGACGAACTCTTAGGCTTCTATGATGAGATGAAATCAGCATTTCCATATTTCTGATGTGGTGTTCAAAGTTTACAAACAAAAGTAAACTGCATGAGCTGTGTGTTATTTAAGCCAAGCAACACCAATGTTTGTGATTGACTTACTCTGTGTAATGCTGTTTGGATGTGAGCATGTATTGTGATGCCCTGAGGATATAAAGGTTGGGTGAAATATCTGTTACAGACCTTTCTGGGTGAAAATGTGGAAAGAGTAAATATATGCATGTGTTTTTTCCCTTTTTCCTGAGAGGAACTTTAGAAAATACAAAATTCATTTTTGAAAATTTTGCTTGTGTGATATATAATCTTCAGGAAGTTTATTTTTTGATACCCACCAAAGTTTGACACACAGCCAATAAAACCTATTGTAGAGGGCTGTGTCTTAATAGGGCAGCAACAGCTGCTAATAAAATATCACATTTTTATGGTTCGAATTCACCTCAAGGAATATATTTACACCTGTCAGTTAATAATATTTCCCTTCACCATACTTTGTATGTGGAATACAGCAGCTTAGAAGGATTGAGGCAAAGGAAAAGTCATGGTGTTATTAAAGATGCTACAGAGAAGAGATTATTAATTTTTATTCTTTAAAGGTTTAAAGATGATTATTAAAATTAGTTTCCAAAAGATGTATTTTCTATGCATCTTGACTTTGTTGTAGCCATTTGGATAAGGAGAAACAGACTTAATGGGCTTTTATAACCAACAACAAAAGCAATGCAAGAGGTTTGAACTAAATCACATTCAATGGCTTTTGAAAATGTTTTTTGCTGCATGAGAGCTTGAATTCCTTATTTATTTTAAGACAGTGTTTAATATAGCAGAGTTTTGTATCTGTTGTTTTATTGTTTACCTGGAGTTAGAAGCAGATGTGGTTTTGGTGCTTTTATCAGTTTTGTAAATAAGGAAGATGTCATTAAAAATGTTAGCACTTTTGAAACATTACTTACAGGCAATCACAAGTAAATTGACATCTGTAGAAATTTCTCTAGAAAATGGTAACATCTACTTCAAAAGAGTGTGATCTTTCTGCAAACTGCCTCTTATTTCTTGTCCTAATAGTACTTTTGTCCCGTGGCTGAATAGTATTTGCATTCTCATTTATGTAATCTTAGGCTTTTGAGTGGACATATCAAGTGGCAGATTGATAGATATTTTATGCAAACACTTCATATGTTCTCTGCTGCCACTTCAGTTTCATTTGGCTCATTAGGGGGGGTTAGCTCTATATTCTTGAGCAATTGAACCAGCTAATATGTAGTGTCAAGACTGTTGGCATCCTGTTTAAAAGGCAAAGTGATATGCTTTTAAATAAACTAATGTAAAGTGTTAGTCTCTTAACTGAGCAAAGGAGTCCACACAGGAAAAGCAAAAAAACCTTCAGAGCAATTGGAATGAATCACACAGTTTGTCAAAGTGCCTTTAGAGAACTGTGTGTCATTAGGTATTCAAAACATGTATAAAGTTTTAACCACAAGTAAATAGCTGACCTAAAATAAAATAAAGGCAAATGAAACGGATTCTCCTTAATGTAATTAGTAACAGTAACTGATACGCTTCATCTCCTCAATATTGCTGTCAGGGGACAAGGGATCCATTTACAAAGTTACACTCTGTTTTGACATCTGACATAAACAGGATCCTTTTTGTTCTGATTTTTGTTGGTATCAAGAATAGATAATTTTTATTTTTAAAAGATGCTACCTTTAATTTTTCCAGAAGTGCTGAAATACATTTTCGTTGATTAAACCTGATGAGAGAGGGAGGAGACAAGAGCGCAGAGTTTTGTTATAATTTCCCTTCTTTCATACATGAGTTTATCTCAGGGAAAACTTAAGAGTTGTGTTTTTTCAATTCCTTATGGTATGGATTAATTAACAATCTGAGCTTTCATTTGATATAAAGCCTTCCTTTTTTTATTCATAGTTTTCCTGAATTGTATTGTTATAGTTTTTCATTTGTGATAAAACAGAAGTGATATTTCTTAGTATTCTCATCTTCACAAGAATTGTACATTTTAAAGTGTTGTTTTTAAGTACCATTTATGTTTACATTATGATAAGTTAAACACCTTTGTAGGGTAAATAATTGTCACTCTTTGCCCCCTCCTTTTTTGGGTTTGTTTTCATAGGCTTCAAGAGACATTTAAATCAATCTCCTATCATTACCCTTTGGCAGACTATAGATGTGTGTTTCACTGTTGCTGGAATTATTTCTCAAATTCACACTCCAGAAAAAGTGATGATGTATCCTAGCTTTTCATAGTTTAGACCTTTGCAATTCAAACAAAAACTTTTTCTCTCATCTAAATAATATGTTTAGTTGAACAAAATGCGGATCAATTATGGCATTATTGAGGCTAAGTCTCCACTTTTCTATTTCTTTCTTCCTTTGTCTGATAAACCTAGGCTTGGTGGTTGTTAAAGTTTTGTGACCTAATAGAACCACTGTGCTTGTGATCGCAACATAAAGCCAGATGCATTCTATTTTCCTGTTTATTTTTTTAAATCTCCAGTGTGCTAAATGCCTTAAATTTTTTCTTTAAAAAAAAATATAATTTCTCAAAAGATTAATAGAAATTCTAAAAGTATAGCCACCGTTTTGCTCATTATTCTCGAGTCCTGTTGAGCTTATCCTAGACATGCTGTTATTTAGATAATGCACTTGCAAGTAAAAATGTTATTGTATTTAGTAAATGGAAAGTAAGGTAATTTATTTTTGGCAAGAACTTAGCTTGAATAAACTTCATTTTAAAATCCATTTGTAGCTGATCCTGAAGTACTAAAGAAAAATTTATATTAACTTCAATGACAGGTTCAAAATTAGTTGAACAATGTATAATGTTCTATTTAATTGATGAAATTATGTTCAATATAGTCATAGTATATTTAGTGAAAATGTATGGCAGAATGTTTTTTAAGTACTTCAATTCTGGAAGCAAATGGATGACTTGCCATCATGATTTAGCACTCTAAAGCACTAAGAAAACTAAATATCAACTTACCTGTGTGTGTGTACATGTGTAACACTGTATATGTTTTAGTGAAAGTGCTTCTGAATAGTGACATAAACCACAGCTTCCAGTTTTCATTCCACAAGACAATGTGTATAGTATGGTTCTCCTTTTTATAACCAAGCATGCTTTCACGAGGCACAAGAAATCTGTATGTGGTGAGATTTCTGTTACATTTAGCCACAGATCCTAGGAAAAGAGACTACTGACTGAAATGAGGCCTTGTCTTTAGTCAAGAAGTATCTACTAAAGCAATGCTAGGTGGGTATCTGGATAGCTATACAGGAAGGAAAAGCTCATCCTCTGCTTTGATCTACAAATTTAGATGGAAGTCCATATATGATTATTTGAACCTTACCCCAAACGTATCCTGAATCAATTAATGACATATCTAAGACTACAAAGTCAATTTAAAAAAGAGAGTAAATCATGCCATGGGATACACATTCTTGTTTCTATGTTTAAGTAATTCATATCTCATCATATGTGAAAAAGAATGAATATTTGAACACTATTATTATGACAAATTCTGTTTACACACAGATGCACACAAGTATTCATGTATACCAATTATAGTGCCTTCAGGGTTTTGTTTCATCGTGATATACATGGATGAATATGTGAAAAGTATCTGAACTTAATCATACTCAAAGTTGAAATAAAATAACCATAATCAACAGCTTACTGACTATATGTAAAATCACTGGAATCATTCCCTGTTAGAATTAAAAGGTATCAATAAGAAGTGTCCTCATTTTCTAGAAGACTGACACCCAATATGAAAAAGTAATTTGGGGGGTGGTGCCTGTGGCTCAGAGGACTAGGGCACTGGCCCCATATACCAAAGGTGGGGGGTTCAAACCCGGCCTTGGCCCCTCCCCCCCAAAAAAACCATTAATTTGTTTGGGGTCATAGAATTATTTGCAATAAAATGTGCATCAGAGTTCAAATGTTGGAATGCAGAGCCCAATATCTTGTTGCTATCGTACTACCTTTAGGAGACAAAAAAACCTAAATTTCTGTAACTTTCTCTGTATGTATTTCAACTGCAACATGTATTTGCTGAGATTTACTTATATAACTATATATTTAGCTATGAAGACTGCCAGCGCAATAACAATATAATTCTGCTTTAGGCACTAATTTTGATAGTGCCTAAGACTATCTGGGAAATTATAACTTAAAATTTAGAGATTTTAAAAATAAGCTAATAATTTTCTCCCCCATATAAAATTATAATGGATGACACATTTAATATGTGCTTTAATAGCAACTTCATATGGTTGAAGACATATATTCAACAAGTTAGTTGAAAGATTCTAATTTTAGAAGAATAGTACTCACAGAGAAATTCCTATCTAGGACTTAATATATTCTCATTAAAAAGCAAAATATTCTATACATTAACATGAAATTTTCTGTGCATTCTACTTGGAATACTCATTTTGGCTTCTGGGATTGTTTACATTTTTTCCATTTTTGCATATGCGTTTACTTTGGTAGCATCATTAACACACAATCATGAACAAATTTTTTCTCTTTTCTTTCTAGCAAATTTTTAGAATAATGTGCCATTGTATTATTTTGCAATTGAACTGCTTCATTGTGAGGCAGTTAGTCTAGTGTATTATACTCTAAACGTACATGATGATAAAGGAAAAATTACTCACTTTATTAATTTCAAAGATGAAAATTTGAACTAGTTCTAAAAGGAAATACGGTATGACAAAGCCATTGTTTCACAAAACCCATCATCATAGATGGTATGAGCCATTTTAATATCATTTCTTTCTTTCCTGGCAGGGAGTGGTGGTGGAATTTATGCAGGAAATTTAATGTAGGGATTGTTTAGAGTATTTATGTTTAAAGTCTACATAACCAATTTCTAGACTATGACAAGGTTTTACATTCATTTATTTAATATGACTCGATGAAAATAGTGAAATATGATCACATACAGAGTAAGCTTTGCTTTCCTTTCTTTCTTTCTTTCTTTCTTTCTTTTTTTTTAAGCCCTTAGAATCTTTTCTAAAGCAGGAACTCTGGTGCGGTACATTACACACTGCTTTATTTAGCATTAGTGCTGTGGGAGAAATCACATTCCAAGAAGAATTGAGCTGAAACCACTAAAACTAATCTTAATTATCACTTCTGGTGAATTAATGTTTTAAAAGCAGAAGAAAGGTTTATTTTCAGGAATTTAGTGATGTTTGTATTGAACTCTAATGGTGTGTACAAACAACAACAACAACAAAAAAAACTATTAGAGGTTCCAAGTAGGATTCCTCTGACAAGTTAACTTTTTCCTTGGGTATATTTATTATTTACAAATGCATACCTGTAAATAAAATTTATCTCTGATCCTAAGCCTCTATTATACCATTCTAATTGGGCATAAGACACGGGGTTAAATTTCTTCATTGCATTTTTTTTTTACCTGCATAAATCTTATTTTCCTTTTTTCCTAGATGCGTCTCCATCCATACATTACTGTGTTTGGCTGAATTCCACTGTAAAATGATGCTCCATTATACACCATATTGTGATGACCTTGCTACTCCGAAACCTGCTGGAGCCTGCCCTTGGCCGTGGGGTGTCAGCCAATCACTGCTTGTTCCATTCTTCCTTTTATTTTTGAGTTTTTTCTTTCTCATTTAAGGAAAAATAGTGTGAAAATAAATCAGTTTATAAAAGAAACAGTATTATTATAGAAATGTGCTACTAATGGATGTCCAGGTCACCAGGAGTTACTTTCCCAAAGAAGTGGTTAGAACCCATTAGAATTAATGGTGAAGTCTTTTTTAAAAAAGTCTCAAAGCATATTTCAACCATAAGTTTAAGAATGTGGCTTTCTGTGAACAAAGGGAAATTAATTCTATTACACCTTGAATTATAACTCATTAAATACTGACGTTCAATAAAAACTGAAATTGATCAATACTTTTTTTGTGTGTCATGCAATCACAGCTTTTTCTGGGAAGGGGGGGAGATAGTGCTGCTGGAGTGTAGGATAGTTCTTTGTTTATTGTGTGTGTATATTTCCAAATGCCCCTGTGTTGTTGTTTGTGAGGGTCTCTATACATACATGAGTATTTGCAAGGACTTGAAGCAATATTGATAAAAATATTGTGTGTGACACAAATTTGAAAGTTTAAGTTTCCATTTGCCACTTTGTAGTCATATTCATAAGGGACGTGTGGCTTCCTGTTTTTGTTGACCGCATTGATTGGGAGGCTGGTTCATTTGATGTCAGGTAACATAATGGCAAGCAGTTTCTAGTAATCCAGTTGGCTACATACTGTTGAGAAAGAGAGTGACTGAATTGCAGTGGTTAAATGATACTATTGGTAAGTCAGGGAATCCTCTGGATGGCCCTTCAGCCTCTTCGTTTATTTATTTGTGTCTCGATTTGTTATGTTGTGTGTGTATGCATCAAAATGTGTTTCATGTGTAAAGTTGGATAATCTTACTATACATTTAGCACACCATCTGTCCTACTAAAATTTCCACATGTTTTGAAACCAAGATACCACATTCTCAAGTTTTTTTGAGAAATATCGTCAATATTATATCCCTTTAAGAAAAATAAATACGAGATGGACAGTAAAATGTGAAGTGATAGGAAATAATGACAACCCGTGTAAATCCCTCTTGTCTCCTTGAGGGTCTTTTTTGCGATTAGCTGTTTATTTAATCTTGCAAAAGGGAAATTTTCAGAAATACGGCTGAGACTATGAAGAAATTCCTAAATAAAATTTAATTATTCTCAACCTTGAATTTCATTTCGGGGGCAAGCGCCAGAGGAAGAAGTTGATGAAAAGAACCTTTGCCACTTTCTGCTTCTCGGAAATATTTGTTTCCTCCTCCCAAATAGTAAACTTTGTTGGACTATTTTTAAAATTTGACTCTTTGTTGGACTATTTTTAAAATTTGACTCTTGCAACACATTACAACAACTCAAAAACAAATAACAGAAAACAGTCCAGGATTTTGAGTTCATTTAACCTGCAAATGAGTAGAAATGGTATTTATGCATATCTTCATAAAAAACAACACACTTGCAGCAAACTCTTGAGCATGAATCAATTTATCAAGTCTCTACTGCAATTAGAATTATATGAAAGAAAATAGAAAGGCTTAGTGTACAGGACCCATACTAAGAGAAAATACTGTCTTGTGTAATTTTTGTTGCAGTTGTGTTTGTGTGCCTGCAGATGTTTCTGTTCTTGGATGCTACGTAAGAAGTATCATTTTGTGGAAACAGTCAAGAAAGTTTGAGAATCAGCACTCTAGACTGTTTCTGGTGGGAAGTTATGCCTGTTTACTGTTATGATTTTATGTTTTTATAACATTTACATAATAAATGCAAAAGAAGTACTAACACTCCCAGGATTTTAGTCTACTTTCAAGCTGAATCAGAATGTTCAGCAGCATACGCATTATTAAAGCACTATTTATCAACAGTAACAAGTTTTTGAAGTCTGTTATCATTTCCATACTATCCTTGCGATTTTTTTGGTCCTAATTTTGGAACAAATGCCTTTGATTCACTGACCATGCACAAACTCCCACTGTCCTCCCAACCCCCTGCTTTCAACTGTTATCAAGTTCAAGTCTCTTGACTACTACTCTTTGAAATTATGAACTTACCACTTAGAGAGGTGCCTGTGGACAGATGGAAAAAGGGTCAGAGGAAAACCACACATTGCCCGAAATATTTTAGACTTTGGATATTTGATTTTAAAGTACAAGACAGTAACTAATTCTCCATCACAAAATCTAAGGAAGAATATGAGAATGCTAGAGAATTGTTTATTTAGAGGGGTTCATCTTTTAGATAAAGTTTATTTTTTTCTTTTAAAACATCTCTAATATCAGTACTGGCCCTGGGTATGTAAATAATACTAAGAATCTTTGCATGCAATTAATATGTTATATCACATTCTTCTTTGATTGCAGAGCAGAAAAGTGATACCTTATTTTATTTTATATTTTTTTAGATATGATGTCTTACTATGTTGCTCAGGTTGGACTTGAACTCCTAGGGTTAGCTTCCCAGGTAGGTGAGAGATAAGAAGAAAATTTGCAGTTTATATTTGCATTTGCATTAAGCTTCTTAAATTTCAAAGCAGCCACTGCATGTTTTTTTGTTTTTTTTTTTACTTTCTCCTCAGAACAAACTGTGGAGAAAGAACATCATTATTTCTGAGATAAGAATACTGAAATAATAGAACAAGTTTTTTAACAACTGTGATAGCATTAACATAAGATCATTACAAAGCCTATAAAAAATACCCAATCAGAATCGAGTGCTTAAGCATTTGCAGGAAGCTGGGAAATTTGTGGTTCTGAATACAGTGTAGTTTCAGATTTCTCTAGTCAAAATCTTCCCAAAGGAATTCCTTAGAACAGGCCGAATTTTTCTAACTTTTTGCAGTCACAAACTGCACTTTACACTACCAAAAAAAAAAAAATGCACGTGGGTATAATTTGGAGATCCAATTTACTGACGACTAACATACAAGTCAAAGCCTCATATGTGATTAAACAAATGAAAAAATTACAAAATCCCGAAGAATTAGGCAAGTCACTTTAACCCTTACTTTATATTTTTTAGTTTATCTTCAAAACACCTATCAAGCTACTTAAAGAGCAGTTCCACAGTTTGAAATTCCTATTTGGGAATACTTTTCTGTCTGACGTTACAAAAGACTTTTCTTTGATGTGTGTGATCATTTTTTTATCCATTCCTTTTAAAGAGAATGTGTTGATTTGCTTTATCTTTGGTGCACAATGTAAGGCTTTGTGTGAAGGGAAAACAAGGACTAGAACCAGTCCCTCACCTTCAGAGATAAGACGAGCAGAAGCGATGTGGCAAAAGATAAGTGGCTCTCAAAGGGACGAATTCTGTGCCTGAGTGTAGGAGACACATAAATGTTTGTGGAACAAATCAACAAGTTGCTCTGGCTTTGTTGCTAGGTGACCTGTAGATTCATTGACGTTGGATCACTAGAATGGAATTTGGTGTGTCCGTTTTGACCTGTGTCTTGAGCACCTCCTAATTATCCATCCCTGCTGGGTGAGTGTGAAAGGTGGCCCACTGTGACCACCAGAGCCCCTGGCTTCCCTTTCTTCAGAAGCCAGAAAGCAATTCTCTGATTTTCTCTTTCTCCTTCTTTTCCTAGATGGTGTAAACACCAAACCCTTAAAAGAGGCAAACTAAGACGAATGCTTAGGATAATTAAGGGAAGCACTGGGCTTAGAGTGGTCTTCTGAGCTTTTGAGGAGTATGAAGAACTATGCAAACTTAGGGGGTCATAATATTTTCCTGGAGGGATATGAGAATACTAGGGAATTGTTCAATTTTAGAAGTTTTCCCCTACTTATTTATAGAAAAAAATAGACGTGCATGAAAACATGCACACAAATTTCTGTATTCATCAGTGTACGTATTTCTGCAAATACTGCTTCTTCACTGTGCCAACCTGTGCTCACGACAGTTTCCATTTTTTAGCCAGACCCACGGGAAGCCGTCCTTCTTAGAGGTGAGATCCTTGCGTGTGTTGGTTTACTCAGCCAAGAGGCCTAAAAGCGGCAGAGTGGAAGTGGGAGCAGACAGATGCCCCTCAACTCAAAATCACTCCCAGGAGAAGGTTCTAAGGCCTCCTCTTTTAAAATGTAAATGACTGTAAACGACTCTAAATGACCTCTGAACGACTTTGGTTCAGCCTTCAGCTCACCAGGGTGTAAATTGCTTTAAGCAGGTAACTGGGGCAGCACTTCACAAAGATCAATGGTCCTTAAACGGTGGGGATTTTGGTTACGACCTTGGGAAAGGATGGGCTGCCTCTGTAGCTTAGAAGACTGAGACCTCTGAGAAGGCACCAACGGTGCTTCTGGAATTCTAGTGAGCAGTTGGGAAAGTAGCCTGAGATTATGGCAGAAAAAAGATGTCCACTTTCTCCCTAATGCTATTATTATTATTAGAAGAGTGTAATAATAAATAATCAATTGTCATGCGGTGGTTTCCTATCCTAGCTTGGAAAAGCTAAGACTTAAAGAAGATAATAGGGCATATTTTTCATTGCTGGAAAAAACTTCAGAAAAATGCAAGTGTCAAAAATCTGTAAAATGTTTAGGGCAGACCAAGTATAAGAGCCCCCTCTACCCCATTCTGGTTAGGGAATTAGGTACGTATTTTAAGGTTTTGAAAGAAAAATAGATTTCGTGTAATCAGTTCTCATTAAGTAAGATTAAAAGGAATGCAAACTAGTTTTAATGAAAAATATTGTCAGCCTGGTTCTGTGTCTCACTCCTATAATCCCAGCAACTGGGGAGGCTGCGTGGGGAGCCTCACTGAGTTCAAGGTTATGGTGAGCTATGATCCTGCCACTGTACTCCAAAGAGATTCAGTCTTTAAAATAAAAGTGCTGTGATTATTTTATAATGTGATGCTAGCCATGTTAACTAAGGGTCATACATTTGTGATTTTTATGGTACATAAATGAAATGCAAACATGCTGGCCCCATTATCAGAAATTCGGTGTTAGCAGGTCTGTACTATAGCCTAGAAACCTGAATTTTCAACCCTTTTGCTTTCCTCAGTTTTGATTGAATATGTAGGCCAGCCTACAAAAATTCTACTTAGAACCCCTGAAATTCCTAACTTCTGCTTACTGGTTCACTCATCGAAGATCTCCCAAAACTGAAGCTGAATGAGGCAATGTGAAAATCTGCCTTCTAGCCCCAGCTTTGTCACTGATTGGCCGGTGTGACTGTGTGTAAGCCCTTTCAAGTCCTGTAGCGTCTGGAATTTCCTCTTCTGTCATTTGAGATAACAATTCCTGAAATGATTACATGACAGGGTGAACAGAAGTCACAGAAAACATTTGGGAGGTCTTGAAACACTATAGCAACTGAAGATAATATTTCTAATTATCCATGAATTTTTCTCAGCCCTTTTTAAGGTATATTTATGCTTTAAGGGGTCGCTTCACTATATTTTATTAAAAGGACTTGAAAAAAACTTGTCCTAACCACCATTTGAACCTGTAATAGTGTCTTTTCCTGGTCATTGTCTTCAAATCTCCACTGATCCCGGGTCAAGGTGTGACACCTGTGGACCTCCACGTATCCCAGGAGACACAGGGCCTTGTCAGAAAGACTTTCAGAGCTACCGACGTCTGGGTGGTGAAGACATAGAGGTAATAGCTTGTTGCAGTATAGTGAAGAATTTCGTAAAGTTGTGCAAACGGTTTGAGAGCAGAGTGCTAGCAGTTTTTTGACAGTAAAAAAAAACTGTATCACTTTTCTTTAATTAAAAATTTTTGAGGTGACATTCACATAATTTTGTTCACAAAATTAACCATTGTAATGTGAACCCATGCTGGGTTTTTAAATGTAAAAATTTAATGTACAGCACAGTATTATTATTACTTTTTTTTTGAGACAGAGCCTCAAGCTGTCACCCTGGATAGAGTGCTGTGGCATCACAGCTCACAGCAACCTCCAATTCCTGGGCTCAAGTGAGTCTCCTGCCTCTGCCTCCCAAGTTGCTGGACTACAGGTGCCCGCCACAACGCCCGGCCATTTTTT
>CAUYON010062397.1:0-13275 GCA_963573935.1 Arctocebus calabarensis
AAGAATTTGTGGTGGAAAAAGTTCTGGACTGACGAGCAGTAAATGGGGAGGTGGAGTATTTCCTGAAGTGGAAGGGATTTTCAGATGCTGATGATACTTGGGAACCTGAAGAAAATTGAGATTGTCCAGAGTTAATTGAAGCATTTCTTAATTCTCAAAAAGCCGGTAAAGAAAAAGATGGCACTGGGCGGCGCCTGTGGCTTAAAGGAGTAGGGCGCCGGACCCATATACCGGAGGTAGCAGGTTCAAACCTGGCCCCGGCAAAAACAAAACTGCAAAAAAAAAAAAAAAGAAAAGAAAAGAAAAAAAGAAAAAGATTGTACAAAAAGAAAATCTTTATCTGACAGTGAATCGGATGATAGCAAGTCAAAGAAGAAAAGAGATGGTCCTGTCAAAACAGGAGGCTTTGCCAGAAGTCTTGATCCTGAAAGAATAATTGGTGCCACAGACAGCAGCGGGGACTTAATGTTTCTTATCAAGTGGAAAGATTCAGATGAGGCAGGTTTGGTGCTGGCAAAAGAGGCAAATCTGAAGTGTTCTCAGATTGTTATTACTTTTTATGAAGGGAGACTAACTTGGCATTCTTGTCCAGAAGAAGAAGCTCAATAATTGTCTGCATTGCTTTTAATATATATTTTTATATATATAAAATCTGGGTCTTGATGTTTGATTGATGAGTGTGAAGAAATAACTACATTCTAATAAATCAAGTTTGATAGGTTCATTTTGAAAGTAGTACTGAGAGAGTTGTTGGGTGGGGGGCTTGCATCAATAGCACTGGTTACTTTGAACAAATAAAAGCTTTCTCTAGTTGCTTCCTTTATCAGAAAAAAAAAACATTTGATACCATGTTATATTATTTCCTCTGCATTAGAGGACAGCTTTTCTAAATGCTAAGGGAAATTTCCATAGCCATTATTCAAGAAGAACTTGTGCTTAACTCTTTACCTAAGGACCATTCTGGATTGTTGTTTTTTTTAAATTTGTTTCTGTATGTGTATATGTAAAATGCATATGTAAATGATTTTCTGTGGTTTTAAACATTCACCAAAACAAAAAAAAATCACAGGTAAGCCCAGGTGTCTGCAATACCATCATTCTAAGCAATGTAAGAGTACAAAAATTTCCTGAAGCCGTAATGTTTCAAACTGAATAGTTGATTCTTAATTCGACAATTTAAATGGATAATTTATCGGAAAGTCCTTTATTGGACTTTCATAGCTAGAGGAAGAGTCAATGCCTGGTTTTAAAGTTTCAAAGGACAGATTGACTTTTCTGGGGGGGCTGACCCTCTTAATAGAGGCTAATGCAGCTCTATTGAAGTTGAAGCCAATACTTACCAGCTGTTCTGAAAATCCTAGGGAGGTCCCTTAAGAATAATGCTACATCTTCTCTGCCTATACTGTAGAAAATAAAGCAACAAAGGCTGGATGACAGCACATCTCCTTATAGCGTGGTTATGAATATTTTAAGCCCATGCTTGAGACTCACTGCTCAGAAAAAAAAGATTTTCTTCAAAATATTATTGCTCATTGACAGTGCCCCTGATCACTCAAGCATTCTGGTAGAGATGTACAAGGAGATTAATGTTTTTATACCTAACATCTATTCTGCAGCCTATCGATCAAGGAGTAATTTTAAATATCAAGCCTTGTTGTTATTATTTATAAATTATATCTTCATTTTTATTTTTTTTTTTTTTGAGAAAGTCTCAATCTAGGACCCTAACTAGAGTGTCATGGCATTAAAGCTCACAGCAATCTCAAGTTCTTGGGCTCAAGCAATCCTCTTGCCTCAGTTTTTCTATTGTTTTAGAGACAGGATGTCTTGCCTCACTATTGCTCAGGCTGGTCTTGAACTTCTGAGCTCAGTGATCCACCCGCCTCAGCCTCCCGGAGTGCTAGGATTACAGTTATGAACCACCACGCCTAGCCTTGTTTATTATACATGAAAATATAATTGTTACAGCTACCAAGCCTTGTTATTTAAGAAATATATTTCTCAGCAGAGAGAAAAAGGAGAGAGGGGAGGTGGAAAGGAAGAGCAGCGAGAGGGAAGGAGGGAGGGGGTTAGGGCCTGTGCCACAACTTTTGGGGACAAGACACAATTGTAAGAGGGACTTTACCTAACAACTGCAATCAGTATAACCTGGTTTCTTGTACCCTCAATGAATCCCCAACAATAAAATAAATAAATATATATATATATTTCTCAAGACTATATCTGTCACAGATAGTGATTTCTGTGTTGAAACTGAAAATCTTCTGGAAAAAATTCACCATTCTTGATGCCACGAAGGGCATTTGTTCCAAGGAGGGCAAGTCTATGCAAACCTCCTTCCAAAGTCTGTGAAAGCTTAAAGGGTGAAGAGGCTGACAAATTTAGTTTCTTGGAAAGAAACATTTAGTACAGACTTAAGAACACATGCCAACATGAAAAAATGCTCACCATCCTTAATGATCAGAGAAATGCAAATCAAAACTACTTTGAGATATCACCTAACTCCAGTAAGATTAGCCCACATAACAAAATACCAAAAGCAGAGATGTTGGCGTGGCTGTGGAGAAAAGGGAACACTTCTACGCTGCTGGTAGGAATGCACACTAATATGTTCCTTTCAGAAGGATGTTTGGAGAATACTTAGAGATCTAAAAATAGACCTGCCATTTGACCTTATAATTCCTTTACTTAGTATATACCCTGAAGACCAAAAATCACACTATAACAAAGACATCTGTACCAGAATGTTCATTGTAGCCCAATTCATAATTGCTAAGTCATGGAAGAAGCCCAAGTGCCCATCGACCCATGAATAGATTAGTAAATTGTGGTACATGTATACCATGGAATACTATGCAGCCTTAAGGAAAGATGGAGACTTTACCTCTTTCTTGTTTACATGGATGGAGCTGGAACATATTCTTCCTAGAAAAGTATCTCAAGAATGGAAGAAAAAGTATCCAATGTACTCATCCCTACTGTGAAGCTAATTTATAACTTTCATATGAAGGCTATAACCCAATTATAGCATAAGAATATGGGGAAAGTGGTGAGGGAGGGTAGGGGAGAGGATGGGTGGAGGGAGGGTAAATGGTGGGGCCACACCTATGGTGTATCTTAGATGGGTTCAGACAAAACTTACCAAATGCAGAATACAAATGTCTTCATACAATAACTAAGAAAATGACATAATGGCTATGTCAAACAGTTTGATGAAAATGTTTCAGATTGCATATGAAACCAGCACATTGTATCCCTTGATTGCACTAATGTACTCAGCTATGATTCAACAATAAAAAAAAAGCTAGAACTTTTGAATCTAGTAACTATATAGAAGAGATTTTTCTAATGAATACTATATAACCTTGCACATAACAATTTTAAAATACACATTTATTTTAAGCACATAATATGGAATACTTACTGCATAAAAATTGACCCTGTAATAGGCAAGAAGCAAGTCTCAGAACACAGTAAAGAATTACCATCCCACTGACCACATTAGAAAAGAATAACCAAATAACAAAACATACTGGTATGATGGAAATTAAGAACATTTCTAAATGATTCATGGGCCAAAAAGAAGAAATCATAATCAAAATGAACAATATAGCAAGGACATAGCTAAAGCAGCTGTTATAAGTAAGATCCTCAGATACTTATCTGAAAAACAAAAATTTAAAAATTAGTGTTCATATTGTCCAACTCAAGAAGTTAAGAAAATAAATATGTAACAAAGATGTCAGAAGTTAATAAAATAATTTTGTAAAAACATATGGTAAGAAGCATAGCAGAAGCAAAAGTTCATTCTCTAGATACACTAATAAACCTTAGGAAGAGATTTGGCAGAAACTTTGGCCATCTCAAGCACACAGCAAATTTTGCTCTTAGGACATTTCATTATATCTGTCAAGCTGTGAAAAGTAGTGTAAAGCTCACTACACAAAGATTAGGGTTTTAGACCCATTCAAAACAGAAGTTTCAATAATATCTATGACATTCAATAAAATTTAGGAAAAGATGAAAAGAAGGACGATTTCACTAGAGAACTGAAATGTACACACACATTCTAAACATTTTAGAAGCTAAAATAGACATTCTTAAGTTGAAAAAATACATAAAATTAAAAGATATAAGGGTAGGGGAGAAAAGAACTACACTGCCTTTGTATTCAAATTATATGATTGGATGGTCTGGATAGCAACATGGTTGGATGAAAGATTAATATGAAAATATTCATTGCGTTCCTATATTCCATAGTAACTAGAATGTATTAATTAAAAAGAAGATAAACTTTTAAAAATAGCAAAAAAATTATAAGATAGCCTGAAGTAAATGTACAAGACGTTTGGGAAGAAAATAAAGCATTACTAAAAAGCAAAAAAAGAGGTTTAATAAAAGACAACTATGTTCTTGAATAGGAAGGCTCAATGACATATAGATGTCAATATGCCTAAATTAATCCTTCAAGTCAATGAAATTCTAATAAAATCCCATCAAGATTCTTTGTGAGATTTTATAAACTGATTCTGAAATTTATATGAAAGAGCAAAGACCTAAGAAGAGTGAGGACACACAAAAAGAAAAGCAAAACAGAATGATTTTGCTTTACAGAATTTACTATAGAACTAGATAATCAACAATGGTATGGTAATGGTGCAGGACCAGGCAAATAGCCAATAAAACAAAATAGAGAATGATACAAACAGACCCACACAAACTCAATACACAATAAAAGCAGCGTTACCTATCAAAGGGAAGAGGATGAAATATTCTGTAAATGGTGCCAGTCATACTTGGGAAAAAGAAAAAACACACACAAAAATCAACGTAAATATCAAAATACTTTCTCTTTTCTTTTTCTTTTTATTTAAGCACGTCTAGAATGCAGAAATAAACCTAACCATTTTTATTTTTAAAAAGACTATCTTTATGACTTCTGGGTAAGAATTTAACAAGATCCAAAATGTACAAGAGCATATAGGAAAAGAATGATATATTTGTGTCATTGAAATCTAAAATGTATACACACTATTAAAAATAAAAATACAAAGTATAGTCAGGAGAAAATATTTACTACCCACATAACAAGAGATTTATTGAAAAATACATATGACAACTCCTATAAATCAACAGCAACCCAATAAAAAAATGGGCAAATAATAACAGCTAACATGTATTGTGTACTTTGTATCAGAAACTGTTATAATTGTTTTATCCATATTACATTATTTAACCATTAAAGGAAAGAAATAGATATTAATAGTTCACAGAAGAGGGAACTCAAAAGGTTTCACAATTTGTAAAAATACACTCAATTTCATTGATAATTATTAAAACAATAAGATTTTTAAAAACAGAATGACTAAATTAAAATGACCAGATATTTCCTAGCTATTAGAGTGGCAAACATTATAAAATCCATCAATACCAATTGTTGATGAGGAAGTGTAACAATATTAATTCATAAAACACTGGTAAATTTCATATAGTTGTGCAATTATAGTACTTTAAATTAGTACCCTAACTTTGAAGAGTAATTTGTCAATATCTGATAGAGTTGAAATGTACAATTCCACTCCTGTATATTTCCCTAGAAAAACTCTTAAATAATATTCAGTGTATAAGAATGTTCATTGCTTGGCTGGGCCCGTGGCTCATGCCTGTAATCCCAACACTCTGGAAGGCCAAGGCAGGTGGATCACCTGAGCTCAAGAGTTCAAGACCAGCCTGAGCAAGAGTGAGACTCTATCAGCACTAAAAATAGAAAAACTAGCCAGGCATGTGGCAGACACCCATAGTCCTAGCTTCTTGGGAGGCTGAGGCAGGAGGATCTCTTAAGCCAAAGAGTTTGAGGTTGCTGTAATTTAGATGCCACAGCATTCTACCTAGGGCAACAGAGTAAGAGTCTCTCTCAAAAAAAAAAAGGAAGCTCAGTGCATCAATAGCAAAAAAAATAATTAGAAGTACGAGTACCTTAAATGTCCATCAACAGGAGAAAATATAAACAGTAACATATTCACACAATGGAACTGCATTTCATAGTAGTGAAATGAATGAATTAAGCTCTGCATGGATGAATCCAATAACACAGTGATGATCACACATACAAAAACAGCAAGTTACAGAAGATTAGATGCAGAGTGGTCCCATTAGTAAAGTTTAAAAAACACGTAAGTCAATATTGTTTGTGGATAAATTTATAGGTGTTAAAAGTATTAAAACATACATGGGAATGATAAACACCTAATTCAGGATCCTGGACAGCTGTTGCAAATTCCAGGGACTGTAACTGACATTGTATTTTATAGAAGTGTTTTCTAGGATAGGATAGAGGAGATGTATCCATGGGGTTTGGATTGTACCTATAAAGTTTTATCTCTTAAAAATTAATTTTAAAAGATAAGGAAAGCAAGGCAAAAATGTTAGATTTAAGAGAAGTGGGTGGTGGGACTTAGGTGTTCCTTATGTGTTTGTCTCTGCTTTTTTGCATTCTTGCACATGTCATAATAAAAGATAAAGATAAATAGGTGTGGAGGGAGGCACTCATCCAGCAGCATAACTGCTGAAAACAGAGCCGAAGAGAGTCAAAAGGAAAGGAGCAATAGTAAGATGGAGAGTGCTTATCATTTAATTAATTAAAATGGATATTTTTTCCTTGATTTTTTTTTTCAGTAACCTCATTAACTTTGGTCTTCCTATGCACATTACACTTCTACAGATCTATCCTTACCCCCTAGCACCATCCAGATGGGTCCAGCCTGGGTGTTCCCAAGGATTCCCTTTTTTGGGGCTCTTCTTTCTCTTTAGGAGTTAGACAAAAATAAATACTTTGAGCTTCCACCCCAACTATTGCAGGAAGTCCCTTGCTTCTTTTCACATCTGATATTTATTGTGCACTTAATTATGTGTCTGGCATTGTTTCAAACATCCTGCAACCATTATCTCATTTAACCCTCACTGCAACTTTATGAAATAGGCTCCATTTTTATCTCCACTTTCAAGATGAGGATTGGAGGCTCAAGAAGTTAGTTGACTTTTCTTTTTGTCCTGTTTTTTGTCATTAGCTTTCTCAGGTTGAATAGTTAACTTCTTTAAGGCCATATTGCTAGTAAGCAGTGCCCTCCCCCCACTTGGTCTAATTATAGAACTCTGAGGTTTCAATTTCTTGTTTCCACTAAGCTCTTATTGTCAGTAACTTCTTACCTTCTGGATCCATTCTTTTCTGTGTCTCATAAGGACCTAAACATAGAATGCAGCTTTTTCCATTAATCTCCTTAAACACCACTAGCAAAGGGTATTACATTTGAAAATAGAGCATCACATTATTCACAATATAGTAAATGACTTAAAATGGAATATTATGCATCCCTGCCCATTCCCATCACATCAATTATCTTATTTTCAACTTTATTCCTTATGTTTCCTAATCATCTGTCATGTTGTACTTCAACTTTCCCTTCCCTTCCCTTCCCTCTCCTCCCCTTCCCTTTCCTCCCCTTTCCTTCTTTTCCCTTCCTTTTCATTATATTCACCTCTCCTCCTTTTCTACCCAACCCACCATCCTTTAGAATAATTAGAAGTGTTTTCTAGGAAGCCATCCTTTAGAATAATTATAAATTTAATTATTTTTTTAATTCTGTCCTTTCAAACAATGCCCAGAGTTGGGATGAGGGGTTTACCATTCAAACTTAAATATGTGATCAAGACATTTTCCTAAACAAAGAGACATCCCCCTGAACATGAGTGACGCCTCTTTTCCTGATGCAAAAATGTCTGTAGTTGGTTCTTATTTTAAATAGAAACCATTTCTTTTTCTTCTTACCATACCAATGCCTGTGAAATTTATTATCCTCTTTATTTTATATGATTTGCATCACTTGATTTTATGTATCTCATTTGAAAGTCTGGCATTAAACAACAGTTTCCTGTAAATAAAGCAGACTCCATAAACTGCTGAACCATCTGCCTGACTAGTGCTATGTGTCCTCCTTAAAATTCATATATGGAAGTGCTAATCCCTAGTACCTCAAAATGTGACCTTATTTGGAGATAGGGTCTTTACTAAAGTAATCGAATTAAAACGAAGTCATTGGGATGGGCCCCAGTCCAATATGACTAGTTTCCTTATAAGAAGAGGAAATGTAAGTACAGACATGAACAGAGGGAAGACCATGTGAAGACACAAGGGAAGATGACCATCTATAAGCCAAGGAGAGAGTCCTGGAACAAATCCTTCCATCACTGCCCTTGGAACCAACCCTGCCAAGTCTTGATTTCTGACTTCTAGACTCCACAACTAAGAGACAGTAACTTTCTGCTCTTTAAACCACTCGGTTTGTAGTATTTGGTTACAGCAGCCTTAATATAACTATAGAGAACAAATTCTTCAGCTTGGAATTCAAGGTCCTCCAAAATGTGGTTCCAACCTGCCTCTCCAGTCTTGTCTTACCTTATACATCTTCAATCACCCAAAGCATCAAACTATATCACTTGCTAGTTCTGTGCTTGCCCCCATCCCCTTCCACATGCATGCTATTGTTCAGGCTCTGCCATCTTGCTTGGAATGATCTCTGCCCCTGGCAATCTACTTGTCCTTTAGGGTACATCACGAGTGCCACCTGCTTTAAGGACTGTCCTAAGTCATCCACCAAGAGAGTACCTGAGGTCAAACACACAGATCTGAGTTTGAATCTAGCTCCACTAATTACTAGTTGTGTGGCCTTGACCAAGATGCCGAACTACTCAGAGTTATATATGGGCATGAGAAAAGCTACTCATGTGATAAGGAAACTATTGTGAAAACTGAGCAAGTTGATGCATGTAAGATACTTAGCCCAGTGCTTGGCACAGAGAAAACATTCTGGAAATGCAAGCTTTTATTATTTTTTTATCTGAATCCCAGATTTTATGCAAAGCCTCCTTATGCCACTTACTACATCTGTCTTGTCTTGTTAGTGAGATTAATCAGTTAAATCATTGCTGATTTAGAACAATCATACACAATCTCCTGCCAAATCAAAAGAGCTATCAATCTATCAGTCCTGGCAGTCCTTTCTGTATCCAGGCCAGGTAAGGTTTCCACTCTTGAGTCAAATTGAGCCTCAGGCTCCACCCTGGTGATGCCCTTCCATCAGCTCCTGAGTGTTAACTCTACAACCCTACTCTCTGCTTCCCCACCCCAAGGGACCTTCAGGCTTTGCTTTATTGGAGGCTAGCCAGCAAGTCTTCATACCAAAGTAGTCTTTAATAAATTTTGTAGCAGGTGACCATTTAGCTCAGTTGGTTAGAGCATGATACTAATAACTTTTGTATCATACTCCTTTGTCTGTTAAGAACTTTAACACTAGACAAACTTGGGCTTTATTCCCAAAGCCATAATTGTAAGCTATGTGACTGGCCTTGGGTAAAGTTTTTGACCTCTCTAGGAATCGCTTTTCTTACCTGTAAAATTAAGATAATAATTGTAGTCCTTAGTGGGTTCCTGTGAGGACTAAAGGAGGCAATCTGGAGAAAAAGTATGTGGCATTACTGAGCATTAAATAAAAGCTGCTATTGTCACTGCATATTTTATAATTCTTAGTGGATTATAAAGTCCTTGAGGACAGAAAATATGTGCACATAGCAGAGTCTATAAAAGTTTGTTGAATTCAGTTCTGAATTTTGATGCAAAAAAACTTCAAGTGTTGATATCCACAACATTTATTTTGGAAAAAACCTTGCATGTACATAAAGTTAGAACACAGTGCATTGTACAGAGAAGACCAAATTTAAGTTATAATACTATGGATCTAACAAAGTGGGTTAGAATTTTTTCATGTTATTTTCACTATTCATGAAGACCAATGAAGGGTACTGAGTCATACAAGTCATTGCATTTGTTTTATTTGAGCTGCATTTTCACAGGTAGGAGAAAATATGACCACTTGAAATTTTAATAGTCTTTTTTAAGTGATAATGGCTGTATCTGGGAACATGAATTAGCATCCATTCTTTATATTCCTTTTTCAATATTTGGCACTTTTTTCTTTTTAAGTTGGATAGAACTGGACCTTTATTGATATTTGGCATTGTCAAAGAACCTTTCCCCTCACTGGGATTTAAAAGCAGAAACAAAACAAAACTTTTAGGGCGGCACCTGTGGCTCAAAGGAGTAGGGCGCCAGCCCCATATATATGGGCTACAGTATACCAGAGGGGTTCATGTGGAAATCCAAACCTTAAGATATTTTTTTAAACTTTGTTGAATAGAAGCTGGGGAAAAAGAAAAGCAACAACAACAAAAAATACCCATTTATAAGTGTCAAGTAGTTTCTTTCTAGCAAGTGGTAGAGTTGCCAATGTTTTTTAAAAGGAGACTCTTCCTTTGATCTGGGGGAAAAAAAACACCCAAATAGACCCTTTATGCAGATATCAAACAAAGACTCCCTTCTGAAATGAAGATGGGAATTAAACTTCCTCCTTTAGTGTGATAATGTTAAAAGTATCATTTTTGGAAGCAGAGCTATATCGCTATAGACTAGGATACTTTGAGAAATATGTCTCTCATGGAAGAGTGGTGGCATAGTGTCTGTCCCCTTCCTAGTTCACTGGACTAATTTGAGGCCTTGTGGTTAAAGAAGCAGGTCAGAAGTAAATTGCAACTCTTTCCAGAAGAGATTTTATGAGATTCTATACATAAAATAAGCTCTTTTGGGGACCATGGCCTCTTAATCCATCCTTTCATTCATTCATTCAAATAAATACTTCTCATAGGCTTGGCGCCTGTGGCTCAACGGGCTAAGGCGCCAGCCACGTAGGCCTGAGCTGGCGGGTTCGAATCCAGCCTGGGCCCACCAAACAACAATGACGGCTGCAACCAAAAAATGGCCAGGTGTTGTGTCGGGAGCCTGTAGTCCCAGCTACTTGGGAGGCAGAGGCAAGAGACTCGCTTGAGTCCAGGAATTGGAGGTTGCTGTGAGCTGTGATGCCACAGCACAATATCCAGGGAGACAGCTTGAGGCTCTGTCTCAAAAAAAAAAAATACTTCTCCTAAACTTACTTTGCACTAGGCAGTGTTCTAAGTGCTGGAGAGTTAGAGTAGTGGACCAGATATTCTAGATGTCCCCCTTAACATCCTTACATTCTAAGGGTACATTAGTTATTTATTACTGAATAACAAATTACCCCAAAACTTAGTGGCTTAAAACAACAAAAATGTATTATCTCATACTTTCTGTGGATCAGGAATATGGTTGTGACTCAGCTAGATGGGTCTGGATTCGATCTCTCAGCCTCCTGAGTGGTTGGGACTACAGGCACCAGCTATGATGTCTGGCTAGTTTTTCTATCTTTAGTAAAGATGGGGTCTTGCTCTTGTTCAGGCTGGTCTTGAACTACTGAACTCAAGCAATACACCTACCTCGGTTTCCCAGAGTGCTAATATTAAAAGCGTGAGCCACCATGCCTGGCCATGTTTATTTATCTTTAACATAGTTATATAAAACTGAAGAAAGAGATGAAGTATATACACAATTATTATTTTTTTGAGACACAATTATTAATAGTGGTTATGTAATGGAGGATAATAAGCAACCAACCAAAAATTGTGAAATTGCGTGTGTGTTTAAATAGACACAAGAGATCAATAAAGGGATGCTGACCAACATAATTGTGATTATTTCAGGATGATGAAATTTCATGTGACTTTTTACGTCATTCTTTATATTTTCCTCTATTTTATTTTTGCATTTTCAACAACAAATGTGTTAGTTACCTAATCAGAAAAAATAATAAATCTATGTTTTAATAAATAAAGGGGTTGGGAAGAAGAAAATATTGTTTGCTTTTGAACAGCTGTACATGGATGGATTTGAACACAGGTATAAACAGAAATAATGACTTGAAAGCTACTGCAATAGTGTAAATGTACTATGGTAATAATCTGGGCTAGGACAATGGCTAACAAAACATAAAGGAAGTGATATAGTTAAGAATTTTTTTAATTATTTTTTATTTCAGATTACTGTTAGGGCACAACCAATTAGGTTATGATGTTTGTATTTGTTAGGTAGGGTCCTTGTTGTAGTTGTGTCCCACTCCCAGAAAGTGTGCCATATACCCTTACATTGAGCCCATTAAGTGGAAGCACACCAATCCCCCTCACTCCTCCTCTTTTCCCTCCTCCCTCCTTCCCCCTCCATTTGAATTGAATTGAGTTTTTCTCTTGTGTGAGGGTGTATTAGATCACCTATTGGCTTCATATTAGTATTCAGTATATTAGATATTTGCTTTTCCATTCTTGTGATACTTTCCTAAGAAGAATGTGTTTCAATTCTATCCCTGTACACACAGAAGATGTCTCCATCTTTTTATGGTTGAATGGTATTCCATGGTATATATATATAGATACCACAGTTTGTTAGTCTGTTCCTGGGTTGATGGGCATTTAGGTTGTCTCCACATCTTGGCAATTGTAAATTGAGCTTCAATATACAATCTAGTACAAATGTCCTTATGACAAAAGGCTTATTTTCCTTCTAGGTAGACGCCTGGTTATGGGATTTGGGAATGGATCAAATGGAGGGTTCATTTTGAGTTCTTTGAGGATTTCCCATACTTCTTTTCAATAGAGGTTGTATTAGTTTGGTAGATCCACCAATAGTGTAAAAGTGTTCCCTTCTCTCTACATTCACACCGGCATCTGCAGATTTGGGGCTTTATGATACGGGCTATTCTCCCTGGAGTTAGATGATATCAGAGTGGTTTTGATTTGCATTTCTCTGACAATTAGGGACAATGAGCATTTTTTTTCATGTTTGTTAGCTATTTGTCTGTCTTCTTCACAAAAGGTTCCATTCCTATCTCTTTCCCAGTGATAGATGGGATTATTTACTCTTTTTTTTTATTAATTTGAGTTCTCTGTAGATTCTAGTTATCAACCCTTTGTCAGATTCACAACATACAAAATATCTTTTCCTATTTTGAAAGTTATCGATTTGCTTTCATTGTTGTGTCCCTAGCTGTACAAAAGCTTTGCAGCTTAACTAAGTCCCATTTGTTCATTTATGCTGTGTTACAATAGCCAACTGAAGTCCTCATAAAATCTTGCCCCAGCCTGACATCCTCAAGAGTTTTTCCCACACTTTCTTCTAGGATTTTTATCATTTCATGTCTTACATTTAAATCTCTTATGCATCTTTAGTCACTTTTTTTTTTATAATTTTATTGAATCATAATTCTGTACATTGGTGCAATCATAGGGCATGATTCATATACATTCAGAAATGTTTTCATC
>CAUYON010062406.1:0-63235 GCA_963573935.1 Arctocebus calabarensis
GCTTCACATGCAATCTGAGATATTTTTATCAACCTGATTGACAACATTCATGAGATTTTCTCGTTTACTATGTGAAAACATTTTTGATCCATATTTAGAAGTTTTCTCCTGACCCTTCAAATATGTACCACACATGTGATCTCACCCTTTGTCCTATCTCCTCCCACCCTCTCCTTCCCTTTCCCTCCCTCTCCCCTTTCCCCGTCTTCTTGTGCAATAAATGGGTTGTAGCCTCCACTTGAACGATAAAGAATTTGTTTCATATTAGGAGTGTATACATTAGATACTTTTTCTTCCATTCTAAGGAGAACATGTTCCAGCTCCATCCATGTAAATATGAAAGAGGAAAAGTCACCATCTTTCTTTAAGGCTGCATAATGACTTCAGTGTGTGCGTGCTGGGAGACTGCAGTGCTCGTGCTCGTGGAAGTGTGCTTGGTGCTGCTTTTAGGCACGTGAGGCTACAAGGATTCTAAGGAAGTACCAGATTCTATTTGACTATCCTCAAATTTTGCAGTTGTCAAAATAAAGTTAACTATGTAGTCTGAAAATTTTGCTAATATGCAGCACTAAAAGCATAAAATGTGAATGGATATTGATGGAATGGTAGGAGATAGAAGGAAGAAAGGCATTTCAGATAGATGGACAGAGAGAGAGAAAAATATATAAATAAAAACTATACTAAGGCCATTGGCATGGTCCTTGTTTATGATACAACAAGACTAGGTAAGAATCACTTAGGAAGAATGACTATTATAGCTTATGTTTAAGAATGTACAATGAATGTCTCACGCATAGCAACTCCCATCATTACTCCCAAATATAACTTTGTGATGGTAAATTTAGCACATGAAATTAGAATTTGGAAAATGTACTACTCTGGAGCAAAGGCTAGTTAGTAAAGGGTGAAGCAATGAACACAGTTGATCAATAGATTATCAATTACAAACCAAAGAATGTGACTATGGAAAGACAACGATAGAGGTGTTAAAGTTGCTGTTTGATGACCATACAATGAAATTAAATGACAAATCCAAGTGCTTATTCCCTGAATGTCTCTGAGTCTCCCTTTCACTTCATTTTAATTTTCCATAGCCCCAAATTGATCCTTAAAAGGAAAAAGGAAAACTATACCTATAACTGAAAGACATTCTTGTGCTACTCATTAATATTCCTTTGGGAGAAATATTCAGAGATGCTTCTAAAATATAATTATGCTCCAAGGGAACTCAATTATATTGTTAGGAAGTTCTTACAAACATACTTTTCACGTGAAACTTAGTATTCAGCCCCTGATCAGAACTATAGATAACACTGTGTCCCACCAACAAAAGCCAAGATGTGAGGGCCATTATGAATGTGCTACTTGGTTTATCTCTTGGCAAGTAGAAAATGTTATGTAGATGGCACACAAGCCAACAAAAACTCTGAGCTGACAAGGGACTAGGGGAGGAAAGGGCCGTGGGTTTCGTGTCAGAGGATGTGAGCTCCAGGTCCAACTCGGCCACTGGCCTGTCCATAGGACCCTCACCTTTTCTCTTGAGACACCATTTTCTGCTTTATGTAATGGGAGAAGATCTCACAGCACAATTGTGGGACACATTCTTCCCACACATGTGGAAATGTTGCATAAACTCGTAAGTGCTAGACAATCAAATTTTAATGTTATTGTGATTAAAAATGACGGGCATACTTCCTGGGTGCAGGAATTAACTTGCAGCTAACTCTGACTTTACCTTACAAATACAGATGATGTAACCTGATTATATGTGCCCTCATATTAATCTGAAATTTAAAAGCATGAAAACAATGTTACATATAGTTCTCATAGCAACCATCTCTATCATGTGAACAACAGATAAATAATTATAAAGGATTAGTGTGAACTGTATCCAAATTAGCACGTAAGGCAATCCTGGCAACTATATATTATAATTTCCAGCATCTTTAGCCTCTGTCTGATGGACAAACTGATGATGGCTGGATACCAAAAATGGTAGAGTTGAAACTATTAATGGGTTTTACTACTTTTTAGAATTTTATTTATTTATTTACTTTTCTCCAGTCCAAGACTTAACGTCATGCTCACACCTACCTTGCTCAGATGTTGGGACTGCTCAGAGCTAAAGGGTCGTACCAGCACCAGTGTGAGTAGTTAGGCAGAGACATGAGAATGTGCAGTTTTCAGTCTCATGGAAACCAGTGACCTTGGCGGTACCTGTAGCTTAGTGGGTTGGGTGCCGGCCACATACACTGAGGCTGACCGGTTCGAACCCCGGGCCAGCTGTAGCAACAATGACAACTGCAACAAAAAAAATATAGCCAGGCATTCTGGCAGCGCCTATAGTCCTAGCTACTTGGGAGGTTGAGGCATGAGAATTGCTTAAGCCCAAGAGTTTGAGGTTGCTGTAAGCGGTGATGCCATAGCACTTTATTCAAGGCCACAGCTTGAGACTTCAATAAATAAAGAAACAAACGAAGAAAAAGAAATTGTCCTAGTTACTGAATGAATTACTGTGCATCACGCACTGAGTTAAACATGGAAATGGATTTGAACCATTTTATCTTTCAGTTTCTCATGTCTTACTGAAAGTAGAAAATGAGTGGCAAAATTTTTTTTTAAATAAAATATTATTTGACTGTGAGTTGTCATTGTTGTTGCCATTATATGTGAGAGCGATGACAAACTCATACAATAAACCCCAAACAGCTTCGAGTTTATTCTGAATAATCTACAGCTTTTGTCTGGTCCAGATATTGCATGTTGTACTAAATGTGAGCAATCATTAAATTTTTTTAATGAACTACACTTGTTTCAGTAAGAAATCATTGTGTACTATCATTCTATGACAAAGGCTAATACAACCTTCTCTCAAAGCTAGAAGCACACTATGAAAGTTTACTCTCTCCAGATATTTTATTATGCATTCAATTATATAGCATTTTCTCCATGCTTTATAATTAAGTGTAAATCAAATGCTAAAGAAGGATATATATCATTCTAACAAGATCTAATTAATCTTAAATTTGCTGATTATATTCTGATTTATTAGGTACATATTCCCACTGCATTAAATAAATGCATTGTTAAAGAATGCCTCCCCAGATAGATCAAAAATCATTTATTAAATTTCATGCACATCTATCTAAATGGAGGCTAACGCACTCGGAGTCAGTGTCGGATTTCTACCCTTTCTCAGCCTTTTGCAGGCCTATGGCTCTTTGTGTCCCATCTAAATGTACTTCAGTTTTTCCTACTATTCTTCAGCGTAGCTTGAATGCTCTGGAGATAGCCCAGTGACTTTCTCCTGCAGTCTTGGTCCAGCAGCAGCCTACAACCAGTTTGTACTTCTAGGCGGTTGGTCAGAGAGAACAGGGAAGAAGAAGTTGGCAGCTTCTATGTTTGGCAGTGCACCTGCTCGTGCGGGGAGCACCTGGAAGTACATCCACGCTATACTCTCAGGCTGTTACTTACTTCTCTACTTACTGAATAGATAACCTTCAGTCTACATTTCCCTGTTTATTACCTGTGAATGGATCTTTATTTTCTTACGAGTGATTTATTATTTTCTTGACACACATTATTGGTTATCAAATTCTACATTGCAGAATTACAAGAATTGGAATCACTTTCAGGGCTTTTTATTTTTCACACCCCTCCATCACAGACAGGAAGATTGGATTGCACCAAAGCTTTGGAGTTTCTCAGTTCTTAATTGGAAGCTGCCTGACTGTACTAGACTCTCCCTAACCCTATTTTTGTGAAACTGGCTTTTTACTTCAACCCATGCAGGAGCTAAAGAAGCTCCAGACATCCCAAGGAAGAGTCCTTCCTACGTTCTCAGTAGAAACTGACTTGACAGAGAAGTCACACACTGGCAACATTTTTAAGTCCCTTGCCATCTCTGATCATCTGCTCTCTTACTTGACTGGGATTAGTTTGCTGACTTAACCTAGGTTCCTTTCTGTAAGTACCAACAAGGGTAAAGGCTTTTGTATGCAAGCAATTTACCTGGGGAGTGATTCTAGGAACCAGAGTGAGGGAGTGGGTGTGTAGGGAAAATCCAAATGTGCATCTGGTCACATCATCACCTGAATTGGTCACATTGTGGGCTTTACCCTGATGGGCCCCTGTGAGCGCTGGGCGGAATGTCTCAGTGCCATCGGTTGGAGGGACGGGACGCAGCACATGGGTGCTGGATGCATTCCCATCATTCACAAGATGTCCATAAATGCCTTGAGAGAAACCAATGACTCCCAGAATCCAGTCTCAGAACAACCCTCCGTGATTTTCTGCATCAAGTGAGAATGAAGAGTTTTTCTCAGCCATGTAATATGCATACCCTACACTAGCTTTCCCCACCATTTTTGGTACCAGGGATTGGTTTCATGGATGACAACTTTTCCACAGACTGGAGGAGGGGAATAGTTTTGTGATGAATCCAGATCATCACATCTCCACCTCCGATCATCAAGCTTTAGATTCTCATAAGGAGCCTGCAACCTACATCCCTGACGTGTAGTTCCCAGGTCAGCTTGAACGCCAATGAGAATCTCATGCTGCCACCTGTGGTCAGAGGTGGGGAGCATCATCAGGAGGTGATGCCAGTGGTGGGAAGCAGTTGCAAATGTAGATGAAGCTTCACTCGCCCTTCACCTCCTGCTGGGTGTCCATTCCTAACAGTACTGGGTCTGTGGCCTGGGCTTGGGGCCCACAGCACGAGATGATATTGTATTTCTATTACTATTAACGTACTGTTGTCATCAGAAGTAATGGAATTCTGGGGTATGTCTTGGATTTCTAATTCCATCCTTTTCATTATGCAGGTGAAACACATGGGAAAGGGAAGGTGAATTCCAAAATCACACAGCAATTCAGACAAAACCTATTTTATTTTAAGAGATTTCTTGACATGTAGTTTCAGCTCTATCTTCCATGCTTTGCTGCTTTCAAAAAATGCTAACCAGGTTTTGAACCCAGGATCTATTTCAGTAACAATAGATTCCTGAATTCCAAGGACCCCAGGGTCCTGAGGGGTGATGTAGTCACTTGCTGTACAGAAGTGAGTCTCCCTTCGAACCTGAGCTGGGCATGTGGTGTGAGTAAGACACTGAACTTTATTGTTACCCACCAGTGACATGTGGAGGTTGCTCATCATCATAGCGCAATATCTTCTTATATAACTAACATATTAATTATATGACTCTTGGGAGCAAGGTAATTGTCCTATATTTCTTGACTCACTTGCATCTTTTATTATTGTTGATCTCATTTGGATAAAATCTGGAGTTTTTTTCCATGTGATGGTAGATAAATCTTCTCTAAGTGTTTTAAGCCATTGAGTCTTATATTAACAGTGACTTTCCTCTCCCTGGCAGCCATAAGAAAACACCTCACAGTGAGTATAGGGGCTCATGCCTATTATTCCTGCACTCTGGGATGCCAAGGTGGGTAGAGGGCTTGAACTCAGGAGTTCGAGACCAGCCTGAGCCAGAGTGAGACCTCACCCCTAAAAATAGCCAGGCATTGTGGCAGACACCTGTAGTCCCAGCTACCCAGGAGGCTGAGGCAAGAGAATCACTGAAGCCCAAGAATTTGAAGTTGCTGTGAGCTACGAGCCACAGCACTCAACCCCAGGGTGACGAAGGGACCGTCTGTCTCAAAAAAGAAAAAAACAAAAAATACCTCACAGATCTCCAATGACAGAGCATGTAATTAACCAAGGGCCTTAACGCCTGTGCTTTAAAATCCATCATTATGTTTGTTTAGAGGTGTTGTTTCCTATGGCCAGCTCCTGACTTATGGCTGATGATGTAGAGATACTAGAGCAGGCATGTTCTTGGAAGACCTGCTGGATGGGTTTGAACCCCTCCTGGTCCAGCTAAACAACAATGACAGCCAGCTTCTGCTGAAGGACTTCCTAATGACCTTGTTGAACCTTCCTCAGACTGCGTGTTAGTCTCAGACCCTGGAGCACCCCTTCCTAGTTCATGATTGTTTATGAGTGATCAGATGCCATTGTAGTCTTCCAGCTCTTCTAGATGATTTGGCTCCCTCCCTATTTTTTTCTCACCCAAGCATTTTCCCTAATAAAGTGAACACACATTTTACCCCATCTTGGTATTTGCTTTTTGGAGAATCCAGACTTATACACTGTCCATATTACAGCTAAGGCTTGTCCCAAACATCAATTCTTTCTGGGTCTGCTTATCCAGTGACCAGATTCACTATCTTAGTATTATTTATTTCCTTTAGTTCATAGGCAAACAGTCTAAAACTTAAAAAACAAAAATGATCCAAAGTTTCTCAAATTGTAGAGAACCAGCTATGGTGCTTGATTAAATGTATCCCAGATTTGCTTAAACTGAATTTCTGAGGATGAGACCAGAAAATAGAAATAACTAGCTCCCAAGGTAATTATTATTGTGTGTTATGCAGGGTCACTAATGAAGTACACCTAAAACCAATCTGCCATGAAAAAGAGAAAGTAATTCAAAGTATTCAATGAATTAGAGTAGGAATTCAGTCTCTAAGTCTCCAGATTCCAATGGTGACACATTAACTATTTTCATGGTATACCATATTATACCAATTGCATTCCAAAGCTAGAGAAGTCCCTATTTTCAGAGCTTTTGATGAATTAAGGAATCAGAACTTATAGGAAAGATGTGCAGGTCCTTTGGAATATATGATGCTTGTCATTGCTTTGGAAAATCTAACAGAGACATCTGGTTGCTTTCAAAGACTTGGTCAAGGGCTGGTACCTGTAGCTCAGTGGGTGAGGCACAGACCACATACACTCAGGCTGATGGGTTTGAACCCCTCCTGGGCCAGCTAAACAACAATGACAACTACAACAACAAAATAGATGGGCACCGTGGCAGGCGTCTGTATTCCCAGCTACGTGGGAGGCCTGAGGTAAAAGAATCACTTGGACCCAAGAGTTTGAGGTTGCTGTGAGTTGTGACACCACATCACTCTATCGAAGGCAACGTAATAAGACTCTGTCTCAAAAAAAGAGACTTGGTCAAAATAGTTACCAACGATTGCGAGTAATGAACTAGGAAGGTAATCCATGTCCACTTTTCCTAAAGCTTTAAATCCCAAAACTTCACAGATAATGATGTGGATTGAAGAAGAGCATGGATATTACATCTGTGGGAATATTTTGAGATAGACTTTGAAAATTTAGTTGATTTAATGTTTTTTTTAATTTTTATTTAGTTATCACCCTTGGTAGAGTGCTGTGGTGTCACAGCTCACAGCAACCTCCAACTCCTGGGCTTAGGCAATTCTCTTGCCTCAGCCTCCCAAGTAGCTGGGACTACAGGCACCTGCCACAAAGCCCAGCTATTTTTTTGTTGCAGTTTGGTCAGGGCTGGGTTTGAACCTGCCACCCTTGTTATATGAGGCCAGTGCCCTACTTACTGAACCATAGGCGCCGCCCAGGTAAATGTTTATTTTAAACATTTGAAATAACAAGGCCATGAAGAAGTGGGACTAGTTCTTATAGCTAGTTTAAAAACTAAATTAGATTTGATATGCTGTGCTTATCAATCCAATAAAACCATTTGAGATTTGTTTGATCTACTTTTGTTACATTTAAAGGCCTTGTTGAAAAATAGGCTGTACACTGAGAAGAATCTTGCTAATTGAAAAAAATCATTCATTTAAATGAAAGAAAGAAAGCAAAAAAAAAAAAAAAGGAAAGAAAAAATAAATAGTGACAAATCTACAGCTTATCAAAAACAGGTATAAATGGAGGATAAACATGAAACTACAGAGTTTAGATGGACATTTCTGTGGAAAAAAATATATATATTGGAAATAAAAATCTGTGACAAAATGAAAGTAAATGTTTACAATGAATAAACAGAAAGATCAAACATGACTAGTAGCCACAAATGAGATAAAAATTACTAACAGTCAATATTAAGTTAAAATAAAAAAGTTAATAAAAGTTTACATTTTATAGTCAATATTTAGGTCATCTTATATTAACATTTTTCTCAATTAACATTTAAACTTAAAGGAGGATAGCAAAAGCATTCATTATTACCCAAAAGGTAAAGAAATGGCATCTACAAAAAAAATGTAAATGTATTGGTCTTGCTTATCCAAATTTGTTTACACAAATCTGTTCTTACCATGAAAAAATCTCTGATTATTGACCTGGAAGCAATTAAAGCTAAAATAATTTAGATTATAAACTAATCTTTCTCTTTATATTATAATCTAATCTGTAATCTTAGATTAATAATATAATCTTCCTATAGAAAGTTAGTTCAGATGAGCAGAAAATTTAACACTGGGAAAAGTGTAAGTTCTTTAAGGATAGAAATCCCATCTGTTTCATTCACCATTGAATATTTAACAAATAGGTCAGGGCCTGGCAACTAGTAAGCACTGAAACAGTGAATAAATAAATGAATGGATTTATGTTTTAATCTGTGGAAATCGTAGAGAGTTTAGGTATTTGCCATGACACGAAGGAGAAATTAAAATAAAAATCAGTTCATATATATGTGTGTGTGTATGATTCTGTGGTACAAGTTTGAGTCTTACATTTAAGATTGGTAAGCTCAGCGTTATTAGTCTAATCACTTAACCTTACTGGGTTTCATTATCGGTTAAGATAAGAGGAGGCAGAGAGAAAGGGGGTGGGAAGATATGTAGAAAAATTTTATTCACTGATAGGGCATTCATGGATTTAGAAATTTAGTAATTACTGCAGAAAGTTATTGCAATGACAACAGCAGGAGTATGAATGCACCAGACATTTTAAATAATTCTTTATTAATAATCCTCTTGTAGCATGCAATTTTACCAAGTAGATTAACTGATAAGATAACTGCGGAAGTGATGAGTCCAAGGCATAACTAAAGTTGATTTTTTTCCCAGTCATGTTTTAAATGTCAACTAGTCTCCAACATAGACTTTTCTTCCCCCATAAATATGTATTTATATACACATGCAACAACCCTCATTCCCCCATCTGACTAACGTGACTTCTTAATGCTTATTGGGCATTTATGAATATTTGTGCTTTCTGGATTTAAGTTAGGTAAAAACAAATTTCCTAAAATACTCTCCCTTTTTAATTACATCAGGTTATAATCATTATGTATTGCAGAATGCATTCTTGAAGTTCTTGCAGCCAATCTCTATTTATTTGATATTTTCAGGACAATTAAGAAAGACAACTAAGATAACCCAGTCCTGGGAGTAGAGTCAAGCCAAGGATTTCCAGAGAAGAGAGAATTTCCTCTGATCTGGAAAACTGACACTACATGGCTCTAGGCAAGAGAATGCCTTTCTCTATTAACTGTTTTCATAATAGCCCAAACTTGATACCCTTTGGACTGACCTTGCCTGCAGTTCTGAGTGCCTACTACTTTAGCCTGACACTCCTCACTCCTGAGAAGCCCTGTGATGGAGTTCAAGTGAAGTATTCTCTCTCTCTAAAAATAATGCAACTACTACAGAGACCACTGAAATCAGTTAAGAAATAATTTGCTGCATCAAGTTTCTTTTTTACATATATCTGATTTTTTATTTAAACAAATTTTCAGGAGAAAAATATATGACCCAATATATGTCATGTTATATTAATTCTGTAAATTACACAGTGGTCTCCCTATGTTAGCACAGGATATGTCCCAAGACCCCCAGTGGATGCCTGAAACTGTGGATAGTATTGAACCCAATTACTATCAGTTGGAATACGTTTCAGTTCACAACTTCCACCCAGAAATTTTATTCCTTTTCCATCTTAATTAAGCATATTAATTAAGTAACTAACACACTTACTGATAGGATAACTTTTGTGGTTTGAGGTTTGACAACAAAACTGGCATGAATTTCTTATTCCTGCTTGACAATTTATGAAAAGAAGATTCATTTGTATAGCAGATCTTGGAAACCTCAGTATATGACCTTTTTTCCTTTCCCCATTAAGTCAAAAGCCGTCACTTTTTCACTAAGAGGATGCATTTTGTCTCTTACTTGGCATATCTCAATTGCCAGCTCACTACTCTTGTGCTTTGGGTCATTCTGGAGTGAAATAAGAGGAACTTGAACATCTGTATGGCGATACTGAGATGGGCAATCTGATGATCAAGATGGCAACAAAGTGACTAATGGGCACTGGGTGGTGTGGGCAGCCCAGAGAAGCTGGAGAAAGGGATGATTCATGTCATAGTGGGGCAGAGTGGATGGACCAAGATTTCATCACCATTCTCAGAAGAGCACAAAATTTGAAATATATGGCTTATTTCTGGAATTTTCCATTAACCATTTTTCCATGGTTGACTGTGTGTAACTAAAACTATAAAAAACAAAACTAAGAATAAGGGGGAGGTGCCACTGTACAAAGTATAAAACTATATTTAAAAGAAATAAAAAGAGCTTGACCAATAACTAGGAAAGAAAAATGCAGTTTTGCCTTTCAACTCCATAGGAAAAGAATTGAGGAATAAATCAATATTTTAATAATTTGATTTCTAATTTTTTCCTCTTTTTCTAAAACTCAACAAGATCAAAATTATAATACATCCCAATGAAAAACTTAAGGTCTTTGTGAAAAAGTATTTTCTACTAGAATATTGAAAACAAAATTAAAGCCAAGTCTTTTCTTAGCTCTTTCTACATATTTAAAGACTTAATTTCTTCCCATTTCAGCCTATTTTGCCTTGGTAGTATCTTCTGCTTCAACTTTCTGGGCTTTTTTATTTTCTGGGTATTTGTTCTTTGATTTAACTATTTCCTGTGTGGTTTGTAACAATCGACCTTCTAGCCTAAAGATAATCAATTCTAATTTCTCGACTTCCCAAAGTCAGTCATTCTTAAAGCATTATATCTTCAATTTTTACTCAACCATATTTCTATATAATACTAGTTACTTAGCAGCACCTAATGAAAATTACAATGACAGCTGAGTCTGAATACTGGATAAAAAGTGAATTACCCCGTCTCATCTGAATACTGGATAAAAAGATGCTGAGTGAGCTACAGCTTGTTTTTTTCCTAATATAAAGTTCACAATTAAAGCTTTTGTGTGTGTGGTCCACAAATATTAAATTCTATATGAATTTAATCTAAGAGAGTACCCAATTATTATTGTGGTTAATCCTTAAATAAAAGGATTAGTAATTAGTTGCTTGTATTATATTAGTGCTTCCCATGAATACACAGTTTAGATGCGTATTCCCCGTAGAAGTGAATGTTTCCATAGGTTTTAATAGCCAGAAGAATTTATGAGCAGTGTTTCGTTATAATGTGCTGCCTTGTACAAATACAAAATAAAAGGAGGTTAAAAACCCTTACAGCCATTGCAAATGAATTTGAATAATAAATATTGGCACATGATTTTCACCTTTGGCAGCAACTGTTATACAACCGAGAAGCTCTTTGAATTGGTTCTCTTCAGTTTTTTTTTAAAGAATACAGAATATGGTTTTGAAAATATTAAAAAATGTTTAGATATATGTTATGCCTTTTATTTACCTAGAAATTGTTTTCAAATTTATCATAACTATTAGGAATATAGCAAAATTATGTCACTGTGTTTATTCTCTTCTTTATAAAATAGGAATTTATTTAGGAATAAATTTAGATTCAGTAAAAGAAAAAATGATATTTTAATTTAAAAACTGTCTAGAATATAAACATAAAAAATTCTAGTATTTTTCACCTATTATTCCATAAATATGCAAATGTATTCTTTGTAGAAGTAGCTTTCAGAAGACAGCAGCTTTTGTATACATGCAGCTACACGAAATTTCATATACGTAGTCAAATATTTAGCTTGGCTGAATATTTCATCAAGAACTTTTTCCATTATAGCCAGTTGTAGAATTATACAATTAAAAAAATTTTAGCATAATAATCTCAACAACATTATATTTAATATTCTGATAGGAATTTTCATTTAAAATCTAGGATTACAATAAGTGATAGTAGGCAGCTAATTCATTCTGACACCATAAATAAACAGAACTTCATTTTTACAAATTTATTTAACAACCACAAAACTAATAGAAGCATTTTATTACATTAGCACCAACATATTCAACAATAGTCTTCATGGCAAAGATGTGTGTTTTGAAGTAGGCTGCAATTTTGAAATTCATAATGTTGAATTAATACAGCTATACATTTATTTTAATCAATATAACCCCTATAATACATACAAATTAAAAAGGGTTTTAATCTTTTGAAAACTCTCCTCCAGTTCATTTGAGAATAGATTGTTCCATACTGGAAAACTCATTTTTTAATGCAAATAACACTTCTTATGGGTTTTTGCATGCTGATACCATATTTGATTACTTCTACTCAGAGTGAATTCTTTTATAAAGCAGATTTTGCAAGGTGAGTACACAAAGATTTTAAGGTTAAAAAAATATACATATTAGTGTGAAGCAAATTTTTCACTTTCTCTCTCAAACATAATTCATTTTCTTATTTCAGAACATAAAATCTGAGCCAATCTGTGTTAGATGTCACAACAAAACCATCTTTTACACCAGGCTTTCTTTTCTTTTTTAATTACCTTTTTTAAAAAAAAAATATGTGTTTGGTTTCTTAATTTTAATTAAAATTATATTTCCTTTATCAGATCTTAGTTATCTGGAGAAACTAGGAAGTCTCCTCTCACTAATTTTACACAAAAGCTTTACACTTTAATTTTCAATTTCATATTTTCACAAAAAATTTGAGAAGCGGTGGAGACCTGTAACTACAGAAATGACAGACTGGAAACTTCAAAATGCTGACTTTTTATTACCTTTTAGAATAGAAGCAATCTCCAAGGAATTCGCAAAATCAAAATCAGGTGGCTTTTTCAAAATAGAATATGATGAAAGCTTTTACATTTTAAAAATTAAATGTTTCTAACAGCTTAACGTTTCCTCCGCTTACTGAGACTCGGTGCCATCTGGCTTTTGTAACCAGTGTCCTGCCTCTTTCCGGCAGCAGAGGGCGCTCTGGCATTGTTGACACGGGATAGCTCCCGGTGCACTGCGCTAGCAGCTTGTTCCTAGGAAGGAAACACATTATTTCCCTGGAGGGTTGTCGTTAAGAATCTCAACGGGTCAAGCTGTCCCTAAATTATTCTGAGAAACTTTAATTTCAGATCCCTAGAGAAAAGTTTGTGATTGTCAAAGGACTCCCACTGCACGCCGCACCGAAGTTCTCCAGTTGCAAAGCCTGAGTTGTTTTATGATAAAACTGGTGTGAATACAATTTCATAGGAGGAAAATTTGAATAGACATTAAACTGGAGGATCATTTTCAAAAGATAGAAAATAGTCTTTAAAATCTAGAAACATTACGGGTCAATAACTTCTCTGGGCAACCAAATTACTAAATTGTGTGTTCCCTTATTTAAGTAGTAGGTAGTATTTTACCCTCTCTTGTTCACATCACGTATTTATTTCTATTTTGAAAGTAATCTTTCAACTGATTAAGCTTTCTGAAGGACGAGTTTAGACAGGTAGGATTAGGATGGAGGGGATTAGGTGTGCTCCTATTAGATAATATGAATTACAACAGAACTCTGGAAGGACCATTTTGCAGCCTTCAACTTTTTTTCCTCAATGAATTATACAAGTTGATGTGGACACAGGAGATCAGCGGAACTGGATGAATATTGGAAGGAAACCAAGGCTTCCATGATAACGTGTAATGCTTTAGACTCATGTCAATTTCCAATGGCTGCTTTTAATTGGCAGGAGAGGAATATTCCCAGCCCTTTCCTTTTGTTATTTGAGTAGACTCTATTTTCCAGTATGGTTTACCTACCCATTCTCAAATTGTCTGAAATTAAATATAAACCAAAGAAATTAGTGGATACCATACAACTAACGTGCAGAATTATAAAGTCCGAGGACAAATAAGATCCACCCTTGGAGAGCGGGCAAGGAGGATATTTTGACTGGTCGCTCTGTTTTATTAATCATTTGATACATTTCCATCAGGTGTGAAAGAAGGAATCTAATGAAAACACCTCTATTCAAAGTATGCATCAAAATTGGTGCAGCTGCCTCTGCTGTTCAATCTGAACTATTTTGTCTGTTACTAATTTATTTTATAAAAATTTACCAACAGCATTTATGTTGGTAAATTTTTAAACAATGCAAGCAAACATATAGCAGTTTTTGTTTTTTTTTTTTTTAGAGCCTAGCGCTGGCTACCAATCGGATGGTTTCCCTTTCCTGTCTCTCCCTTTTCAGTGTAATTCATTGTTTAGGGAATTCAAATTTTTATTGTTTATATTCAATGCTCTCAATGCCTAGGTTAGTAGGAGGAAATGTGCCAGAGAAATTTAAGGATGTATTGGTTATGTCAATACTGACCCATCTGACCCTGAACTCCTAAAGGAAATCTTCATTGCATAGGATTTAGAAAACCGCCCTGCCTCTTTCTGTCCTGGGAGCTGTGAAGAGGAAGCTGTTGTGGTCGGTTTTTCCGCAGTGCGGTTTCAGGCCTCCTGGCCCTCCAGTGCCTCCCTGCGGCCGGGATGTGAGGAGCAGGCTCCTGCGCACACAGCGGTCTGCAGAGCTCGGTCCTCTGCACCTGCCTATGAAGGCTGTGCTGCTAAGAGCCTGGCTGGAGCTGGCAGGCTGAGTGAGCTTTTGCTGTGTCTCACCTAGTCAGTCCCCGTCCTGTCCCTTCCTGTGAAGCCTCGAGGCTCACACTTGAGTCCATCTCCATTCCCTTTGGTGACCACATGAGCACGAAGATCCACAGCTAAGAATCTTATATTTCTAGGTTTTAAGAAAGGCTATTTAAGAAAGAAAAGACATAAAGCCTTATTCTCAGCAATCTCTTTTTTGCAAGTACTTCTCGCTGCTTAGATTCGTATTTCAGCCTAAATAAAACTGAAGCCTCTTTCCAGTGTGCATATATTGATTGCGTGCATACCTACGTGAGGGCCGAAAAGGACCAGACAAGGGTGACCGCAGCTACAGAGAACTATTTCGGTAAAATGCTGTTTCGCTGTACGTAGCCTTTCCTTCCCTTTAATTTGTATTTTAAAGATAATCTAACATGCTATTATTCTTTTGAGTGGGAGTGGAATAGTCCTGTTGCTTTTCTGGTTTAAATACGGAGAGAGAAGCGGGTCACGGTCAGCACCGCGGACAGCGCCAGGCGCAGAGGGCGCGGCCACCTTGGTGCATCCTCTTAGCTCCTTTCCTTTGTTTCCAGGCCCTGCAGGGCCAGGCAGAACAAAGACATCTATCACAGCTCGCTTCCTCGGCCTGGGCTTTTCTTTGGCTCTTAGGCTGTGGTGCAGAACGGCTACCTTCACACAGTCCACCTCATTGGCTTACAAATAAATTAATTCACCAGGTCCTTCTAAACTTTCTGACCTGGTCCCTTCCCCTTATCCTACTCCTTTGACCAATTTGGCCATTGGGACAGTGCCCAAACAAGAAAGTTATTTTTGCATTTTACAGCCAACCAAGGACACCTCAAGACTGGGAAGAGAAAAAGTCAAGGGGAAATGGGCCGAGGGGTTGTTCCGATCTTCCCGAAATAGTTGAGCCATTTGAGGTTTCCTGCGCAATATGGTCAGGGCGCCATTTAGCGTTACATTTCTCTCTTCTGTGTTTTCCCATCTTGGCCCAGGATTGCAGACAATGGCACTACGTGCTCTTGGAAGAACCAGTGCATTCTAAACGCTTCAACTCTCTAGAATCTTCACACGGACGGGAACTGCTGCTTTTCGGACAGCTGTCAATGCGGCTCTCCTAAAATACCCTCCAGCGAGTCACCTTCGGATTTCTGAGGGTCTAACTGCAAAGTGTGAGCCTTGCACTTTCCAACACTGGCTTGACTCTGGAATCAATTCGAGGGGCTTTGTAGGGCAAGGGATGGGTTCCTTCTACCAACCCCCAAATCCCCTGCCACTGCCTTTTCCCTTCTCTGACCCTGAGACGCTCTGGTGTCCTTCAAGTGCAGCCGTAGGCTCCGCTCTTGGCATTCACCGCGTGCCTTAATTGTATGACATTAAATCAAGGTCCGCTGTGAACACGGAGGGCAGAGTCTCTGATCTTGATCCGGAAAATAACAGACCCACTGTAACTACCACACTCCTCTCCCAACCCACCCACCCCCAGCCCCCAGCTCCAAGTCCCTACCCCCAGAATCTAACTCATAAGCCCAGCTCCTGTCTCAGCTCGCCTCCTGACACATCTGCCAGAATTGCTGCTAATTAGGGTGTTTGGTGCAAGAGTAGTCGGTGCCTGTGTCTGCGTATACATCTGCATAATACAGCCATGCCACTTACTGCACACCTAAACACACACATACACCTATAAATCTAGTTTTCAAATGACGGCGTGGATCAAGTTAATTACCCCTCCGGTACAGATCTAATTTTGTAAGCGTGTTATTTTGCTGGAGGCAATTAACCCAGTTGGTTCGCCCTGAATCTCTTCTAAGGCACTTATAAGGAATGGCAGGTTTTAAAGGACCGCGCCATTGCGTGTTTTGCTGCAGAAACCTTTGCCAATCATTTCTTGCTGTCGGGGATGAAATCTAGCATACAAAAGGGAAAACAAACACACAGATACGCCTGTTCTCTGCGTCCTCTGATAACGTTACCGCGGTTTTGGTTGCAAGATTTTGGAAAAAGATGAGAGTCCAAGGGCGGCCTGGGTCATCTTTCTTTGTAATGCGGAAAAATTAACTCAACCGCACCTGCCTAGTCCCGGGAGAGCTGGGCGGCCCATCTGGTCTGGCTATGGTTTTGCTGCAGAGAGAAAAGGCTGCTCGCTAAGGCTTCCCCACTGTCTGCGAGCGCGGACCTCGAGTCTCGGCCCGGTTGGGGGGTTCAGTTCAGGGCAGCGCAGCGGACGCTCACTCCTCACACTGCGGCAAGAGTCAGGAGGATGGAAGCGCCGGGGCCAGGCGGAGGGAGGGCGAGCAGGAGAGAGCAAGGGGTCAGGGGAGTTGACCTCTACGGGCGGAGCCCTCTGCGCAGCGGGCTGGAGGCAGCAGGCACGGCGGCTCTTTTCACGGCGTCCCCTACTGTGTGGTCGACCCAGGGAAAGGCCCACTCCAGTGTCCCCAGCTCCGGGAGAGACCGCGGAGGGTCGGTCTTAAAGCAGAGACCCCAGAAGGCGCCCCTGAAAAACAGAATCAAAGCGCAGTGTTAGAGAGGGAGCCGCGAGGGAGAAGGGACACGAGGAGGGGGGACGACGCGAGGGAGACGAGGCGAGAGGGGACAGGACCCTAGTGAACCTGTCGCGACCTCCGCCCCCAGATTTCAGCCTAGAGCAGAGGGAACCGCGCGGCACACGGAGCCCGAGGCCCGCAGCGCGCACGGCGGCGCGGTGGCCGCGAGCGCAGGTCCGGGCTGCGGACGCGCCAGGAGAGGGCCGCGCGCTGCGGACACCGCCAGGTCCGGAGAAGAGGATGCGGGAGTTGGAACCCGGAACAGCAATTCCTCAGACGTCCTCTGTTCAGTCCCGCCGGTTCCCCATTCCGCACCCCCATCCCCCAGCCTCGCCCCCTCCCTCAGACCCCACGGCAGACCCGCGCTCTGCATTCTCCACCCTCCTGGCTGAGGACCCTGCAAACTGCAAGACTGCGAGAAAATCGACAGGATCGATGAGAGAAAGAGCCACACGCACACATAGCCCTGGAAACTCCAAGGAGAAAGACTTGCCAGCCCTGCTCAAACCTGCGGAGGAACCAAAGCCTTCTCCATCGCTGCTCAGAGCGTCCACGGAGGGAAGAGGAGGCTGAGAGGCGTCTGCGGTTTGAGGTGCTTTAAGGGGGGAGGTGGGGGTGGGGAGGGGGTGGGTCGGAGCGGTCCGGTCTTTCCCTCTCGCTAGCTGATCCAGAATTAGGGATTAATGGCTCGCTCCAGCCAAACAAATAAGGCATCTGCCTTCAGCACAAGAGGATTACACGGGCTGCTGACGTCACCAGTCAGACAGATGTTGGCTCCCAAAGTCCTGAGCAGCTCGCTGTGTCCTTGAAACCAAAGAGCCGCAGAAGGCGCGCAGCCCCCAATTGCTGTGCCTGGGTACAGCAAAGGACAAGAGCCCTGCCCTTGCTTGCACCCCCTCGGTGCCAACACAGTGGCCCAAAGACAGCACCCAAGACATCGTGCCTCCAAGCCTCTCCAGCCCTGCCCTTGGCGTCCTTCTGTCAAAGCCCAGGCTCGCTTAAGGAAGCCAAAGTCACCATTCTCGGTTTCTACTCCCTAAAATGGAGACGGGAGCACACAACCCTCTCGGCATCGCACTCGGGTATTCGCATTTAAACTCTAGGGCTCTTGTTCACACTCACATTCGGTTGGTCAAGTAACAACAAAAAAAGCACCTCAGGCCGACAGACCCCCAGCTCCAGATGAAGGACCGCCTCTTAATTATGTGCGCCAGCAGCAGAAGCCCACTTACTCCTATCTCCCCTGCTCAACCCTGCTCCATCCTTCCTCTAGGCCAAGGTTTAGGTTCATCCTTCATCTTACCACTAATGCCATCCTAGGCGAATGCGGGTTTCTAAACAATAATTCTTTCCTAACCTAACACTGCCTCCCAACTAGAGCCCTGGGCCACCACTTGGTGACCCACTGGGACCTCGCCATGGTCCTGATCAGCGGAGGATAAAATGTCATTGCATATTCTTTTTAAGTACTTTGAAGATGTTGTCCAAAAGGGAAAACAAGTGTTGTATGTGGCCAGAACATATTTAACATTTAACTGCAGGAATCTGCGGTATAGTTTCACTTATAGCCAAATCCGATGCACAAAAAATCAAGAAGATCAAGAATGAATTTCTTTAGCAGACCCAAACATCCCTTTAAATGGACTTTTAACTTAAATTTAATTGTAAACTGTCTTAGTTTCTCTAACTTGCATATTGTAGTTGCTTTATATGGTTCTCTAGGCCCTACAGGTCACAAGAAAGCCAGACTATCAAATAAGTCAAAAGATACAGGAATCTAGAAAATTAAAAGAGCAATTTTGAACATGTTATGTAAGTCACAAATGAAATGATTCTACATGAATTTCAGTTTGGTAAAGGGATAAAAACAATTCAAAGAATGCTCAAAACAAAATCAATTGATTTCTGGCACAGAGCCACACTCCTGTGTCCCAAATCTAATCAGTATATATGAAAATATCTTGACTTTCTTGGAAAAAAATAAATGTCCACAACATTTCACTGTCAGTTACAGACTACAAAGTCTAAACAGGAGGAAGGGAAGTAGCTGGATTATATCTCTATTCATATCATCCTTGTCTATCAAAGTGGCATTTAATTTTTCCAATTCTATGCATTTAGAAATTCAGTCACTGATAAAAATCAATTTAATTTGCTCTAGTGTCATTCAGTTAATGCCAGCCTAAAATAGGAGAATTTATCCATTCCCACTCTGCTCCAAGGCCTTAAAAGAAACAGTTCACATCTAAAATGGATGGATTTAAATGTTATTTACCAGTAACAAAAGGTAGACTTCATCTTATTCTGACTGAATAAAGAACAAGCATTATTTGAGAAAGTGTAAAAACTGAACCTGTAAAACATTGTTTCTTTGAAACTTGGTTGAATGAGTTTGAAAAGATACACTTCAAAAGAGTCTAATTCCTTTTAAAAATCATAAAGATGGTTTTTTGACTTCCAACATGCTTTGAATGTAAAGTTGCATTTTGGTCTCATAATTGTTCTTGAGTCCTTTTTGCTTCATGATTTAATATTAGTTCGCTGTCCATGGTCTTGATTCTCATGAAGGGAGAAGCTAGTGGTGCCTTTTGAAAAATGAAAGTCACAAGGCGTCTGCACAAATTGGACTCCCTAATATTTTAAGATGATGTCAAAGGGGGGGGTTATCTAGGCTTCAAGTTTTCTCCCCCATCCCAGTCGTTTTCAATTTCCTATATCTGACACCAAATTGAAAGTACAAGAAGCAGATAGGGAAAGTTTGCATTTCTTCATTTTTGAGTGGATAAAATTACCACTCCAATTGAAGGATCTAAACAATTGTAGCAAATAAGAAATAATACTTTTTTAACCTGAAACACGTTTTTTCCTTCATAAACGTAACATACACATTCTTGTATAGACATCCTTGTGCACCTTATGGTTTAACGAGTGCAGAAAATTTTACATTTTGATAAGTTATTTTCTTTAAAAGCCTAACAGCAACCTTCTTAACTAATTCTCTCCATCTTTTCCTCTCTCTATATAGACATGTAGATAGATACTGCACACACACACACACACACACACACACACTCACACCACTAACAGCATTAAACTAAATCTCTAACATCCTATATTTCTTTTCTTGGGAAGCAAAGAGGGCATATGTTTTAGTGGCTAACATACTGAATAATTCCTCTATCCAAAATAATATTTCACCTTGTTAAAAAAAACAAAAGACTGACCCCACAGAGTTACATTTAACCTCTCCTGGGGTTTCTTGTGGGGGGGGGGAGGAAAAGGAAAAGAAATGCTCTTTCCTCCCTTCAAAAATGTAACTGTCATTCCTTCTTTATTTCCCTCTTCTGGTTATCAGAAAAAAATGTTATATATACACATATATATAAACAAACACATATAAACAGACACATTTTCTGAAACTCTGGGAATCGCAGCGGATCTTTGGGGGACACTGATCCTCTGATACAAGCACCTCAAGGGCTAGAAAACAGGCTCTTAGTTTTAAACTGAAGTCGGTACTCACGCCAGGCCACGGGGCAGAGCCTCAGCGATTCTCACTTTTCTGGGCACAAGAAAACTACTTTCAGGAGTAGTATTTAAAACTTGGGAAAATCCTCGTCCCGGGAGAAAATGGCCTAAACACAATAGGACTCGCCATTTTCTCCTTGTGAAGCACAAAGCGCTTGGCGCTGCCCGCCACACAAAGAAAGCCTGGGCCCGCGGAATTCTTGCACATTTTCAAGAGGCCAAAAAATACCTTCCCAGAACACAGAATTTCTCCCTTCGGGGCGCTGCGAGACACGTGCACTGTCCTACCCTCACTCAGCCTTCCTCACCAGAAGATCCTTTATCTGAGATGTAGATAAAAGACACACCAAACGCGAGGTGCTAGCGAGCCAGCTAACCTCAGCCGGAACAATTCCCGAAGACCAAGGGGCCTGGTCCGCGGCTGCCCCGGGCTCGCGTGTAGGCCTGGGGTGGGGGGACGCGGGACCCTCCCTGCTCCTTGGATTCCTCCTTACAATTCCATCCAGTCTTCCCCGTGCTTCTGCTAGCCCGGGAGCTTGGGGATCTCCGCGCCCTGATTTCCATCCATGGCCAGGAACCAACCTTAGAGCTCGGAGCTGAGCGGGCGGCGCTCAAGGATGCTCAGGCGCGGGAACCCTCGCCCCGGCGCCTCCCGCCTGCCACTTCAAGTCACCGCATTCGAGTCATCTAGAACTCAGTTTTGCACGCCCACATGGGTAGAAAACATTTCTCTCGCTCACGTGTGAAAAGTGCAAGCTTTGAGGAAGGCCCCGTGAAGAAAGAACGCCAAAACACAAGCGGCGACCCAACTCTCAGAACGACACTCCCAGCCCACCCGGCGTCGCAGAGCCCGGCCAACGTAGGAAAAGATAGTACTTACAGCCGGCGCGCCTTTGGGTAATCCGCGTCTCAGCCCGGTTGTTTGTTTTAAAAAATCTACACATCTCTCTCTATTTAATGGAACACGTCTTCCACCGCGGAGAAGGAAAGAAAACAAGAATCTCTAGCCTAGCAGGAATGGGGGAGGGGGATGGAGATTTTCATTGTCTACTCTCTGCACACGCAGCCCAAGGAAAGACGCTCAGTGCCCTACCGGGCTCCTTCTACTTTCTGCTTGAAATTCAGAAGCTTTCAACGCTGTGGAGCGGGGTTTGGTCTCCCTCCCTCCTCTTCGATCTCTCTCTCTCCCTCTCTCTCTTGCTCTCTCTATCTCTCTTGCTCTCTCCCCTTCTCCCTCCTCTACTCTACCCTCCCTCTCTTCTCTTCTGTAGCTCGAAGTCTCTCTCTCTCTCTCTCTCTCTCTCTCTCTCTCTCGCTCGCTCGCTTTTTTTTTTTCAAAAGAGGGCAGGTCGCTTCCTGCATCCCAATGAGTTAAATCAGTCACTTACTTCTCATGCATCAGCAGCCTCTTTAACAACCCGAGGGCTGCAGGCACAAAAGAGCATTTAGCTGCCTCCAATTTGTGTAGAAGGCCTGTCCTTAATTTGTTTTTGGTGTATAATTAAATCATGTATTTCACATAATATAAAAATACCAAATTCCCAACTTTAGCGAATGAACTGCTAATGGTAACCTTTGAAAATAAATCTGTCTTCTTGTTGGTGTTCTTATGGAGGGCCTAGTATACCCCAGAAATAGGGAGGCCTAGGGTTTGGGCCCAAATTTACCCACACCCCCACCCCTTTCACATGTCAAGGTCACAGTCATATGATCCTCCATTGCTTTAAAATGGAGCTTTTTATCAACCTTTCTCCCTGGAAAGGAATTAAGGCTTTTTATGAAATGGGACGATCTGAGGGATTAAATAAATAAATAAATAAATACATCCTTAATCTGAAATACACACGTAAGCAAAATCGCCCATGATGGGATGTTGGGATGGTGGGGTGGGGTGGGGTGACTGACAGGTCACATGAAAGCAAGTAGTTTTCAGCTCCGCGTTTCTCCCCTGGTGAATTCTGAGGTCGCTTGGGGTTTGTTCAGGTTTCTCCGCAGCCAGAATGGGCCCTGTGGAACGGGAGGGCCAGCGCCTTATCAGCTGTTGGCGAGTCTCTATGGGGTCCTGATCTAACAGACAGTGCCCAGTGGTCAGGAGGGTCTTGTGTATGGCTCCCCCTCCTCTAAAGGGGCCGGGGCACAAAGAGCAGCTCTGCCTTCCCGCAGTTTCTCTTTCAGAAAGAACCCCAGGCCAGGCCATTGTTCTTCCTCCAGGAAGCGGGCCTGAGGGTGACAACAGAGAGACCCTCTCTTCCTTGCACTGGTGCCCACCACCTCCCTCACCCTACCCAAGGCCACTGCTGCGGAGAAGTCTGGGAGTGTTTTCTGGGAGATCACGGGATCTAGTATCATTGGTATCTTGGTTATCTCAGTATTTTCTTCAGCAGTATTCCCCCAAGTCACCAGCCGGCCTCCCCGTCCTCCTTCCCATTTTCTGTTTCTCACAGTGCTTGTTCAGAAACGTGGCAGTCAGATGCCAGAGAGGTTAGGACCGCTCACAACCGCATTGAGTTCCGGCCAAGGGAAGGAAACAGAATAACTCTCCACGTTCCCCCTTTGAATATTCGCTCTTATACCTTAAATCACCCTGGGGTTTTGAGTAAGGCCACGTTTCACCTTGAGCATTTATCAAACCGTACTCAGCCGTTTCTGCTGCAGCAGGAAGACTCCGAGGCCGCCAACACCCACCTGACATCTGCTCGAAACATCCAACAATACCTCCAACGGGGTCGTTTGGAAAAAGTAGAAAACCAAGTGTGAAAGAGGAATTATTGAATAAAAAAATGAAAGAACATGCGTGTGTGTATCATACATTCCTGAGGCGCTGGGTTGGGATGGGGTGGAATTACATCAGACAAAACATCTCTGTGGTGGAGCCCAGACCTGAGGCCTCGTGGCATCGGCGTTTTATTAGCAGCCAGCGACAATGGTTTTTTGGAGGCATTAGTAGGAATGCGCATCATTCCCCTGCCTCTTATTTTTCACCGAGGATGCTCAATCTGTCCGTTTCCAGTTTATTGACCTGGGATGTGGGATTGTTAAAGATCACCAAGGACGTGCGAAGCCTGAGAGAGGCAAGGTCACGCGGTGAACACCGGTCCCGCGGCCAGGAAGGTTGCAGCTTTTTGCTTTGGTTAGCCAGCAGAGTCAGCTCTGTGGGAGTGACGACTTCAGTTCACCCCGGGTGGTCACTGTAGCCAGCATCCTCCCCCCCACACACACCCATAGCTCTACCTATGCCAGCTTGGCCTCAGCTTCCTGGGCCCTGGAATTTCAGCCTTGGTGGAGAGGCCTTGGGGAAGGAACCCAAGTGGCCCGCGGGTTTCCTATGAATGGGCTTCTTCCCTCGCCTGCGGTTTATTGAGTCGAGGCCGCAAAGGAACATGTGAGAGAGATGGGAGGCGGGCGGTGCAACATTCCTGCAGATTTTCACCCCACATCCTAAACAGATGGCTGGGCCAAGACACCTACGAGGCAGCCCACAGCCACCGCCTCCGTGCAGCTCTCCGGATGGGGACCACAGAGTCAGAGACAATAAGGTCACCTGCCACCCTGGGCCCAAGTCGCTCAAACCCCGCCCCAAAAGCAGTTCTCCAGACACCTTTCACTTCAGGATCCTGGCCTCCAGCCCTCTGCCCAGGAAAGGGCGCGAGCGATTCTTTTCCAGCCTAAGACTTCAGGTTTGCCCTGCGCACCTTCTAGCCTAGGCTTGGAGCTTATGAAAATGTAACCCAACTCATTGCCAGAAGTTGTTGCTAATTAGTGGATAATAAACTTCTGTAGCCAGGGCACAAAAGTCTTTGAAAAGTGCAAAGGTGTTCTTTGTTGTGGCATCAGAAAAGGGATTAGCATATCAATTGGACGGGGTGGGGGACCGGACAATGAGCCTCCTCCCCCTGTGCTGGCCTGGGTTCGCCGCCTGCAGCCGCTTCACCCTCTCTTCCAGCCCTTCCTCCTCCTCTTCTTCCTCTCCCAGCTCTAAGAGCTGTCACGACTCGGTGGCCGAGCGCAGGGCAGCTGGCGGGGACCGAGAGCAGGCGCAGTGTGCGCTTCCCGCCGCCCACTAGGCCGCGCGGCCTGCGCTGCGCCCGCTCCCTCTGCCTCACCTTTGGCCGGGGGCTCGGCCTTACCCCGCGCCGAGGAGCGGGCGGAGGGGAGGCGGAGGCGCTTGGGGCCCACTGCCGGAGCGTGGCGCGTCGGGGCGGCCGCGAGGGAGTGCACGAGGCCTGCCGGAGAGGGCGGCTTCGCGCGCCCCACGCGGCGCCCCCTCCCAGGACTCGAGGCCTGGTCCCCCACACCACTGCGCCCTTGGCCAGGCGCGCTGGGCCTTAGCCACTTCCACTCCCTTGGCAATAGGTCGCCGCCAGCTCCCCGCTCTGCTCCGGACTTCACGCCGGGCCGGTCCCTGATCCGGCGACCCGGGCTTTGGGGCGTCGGGCGAGCGGGCGTAGGAGGGAAGCCAAGATGCTCGGGCCCTAGGCAGCCGAATTTTCAGGGGTGCACGTCCGCTCGGCAGGTCCCGGGGCAAGGTGCCCTCCGTGTGCCGGCCTGGAGGGTCTCGGGCCGGAGCCTGCCGGGTTAAGTCTCGGCGCGACCTCTCCTCTCTCTCCGCCCCACCCGCGCCCCGCGCCCCGCGGAGCTAAGCGGGCTCCCCGGTGCCAGGCTGGGCGCGGGAAAGCAGAGCCGAGTCTCAGGCGCAGAGACGGCCCAGACCTGCAGGGCCTCGGCCCCCACTGTCGCCGAGACCCGGCCCGTCGTCACCCCGCCGGGCTGCGTCTAGGGCAGGGGCCTGAGGGGCCACCTCGGGCTCTAGAGCGGAGGAGCAGAGAAAGACTCGGGGAAAGACAAGGACCAGGCGAAACTCGCAGCGCCCGCGGCCGCGCCGGACTCGCCACTTCCCGGTCGGCCGGAGGAGCCGCGAGCCCGGCCGCCGCCTCCCCGCGACGCCCCCGCCACGCCCGCGACCCCAGCCAGAAACGCTTTTTCTTTTTCTTCTCCCCTCCCCTCCCCCCTTTCTCTCTAGAGGCAGCTTCGGTCCTCTCAATGCATTTCAAAAAAAAGGAAATCTCTGGGGTTCTCCTTTTCCCACCCGTCTCGGCTCCTCCTAACATTGGTGTCGGGCGAACAAGCGCCAAACTCACACAAGTTCCCCGAAAATGAACAGCTTTAACTGCCGTGAGGGAAAATGTCGGGGGAAAAAGTGGAGGTCGGTGTCTCCCTAAATGCAAAACATCAGAGGGGACTCTGAAAAGAGCTTTACTTTCCCTGCGAAATCTCCATTGTTGCTTGGCAAACAATGGGAGCCCGGGCGACTGTAGGGCTGCGAGAATGAATAGGCGATCGGCAGGGTGTGTGCGGGTCAGTGCTTGGGGTCCCGGGCCTAAAGCCCCTTTCTCAGCTGGCCACAATAAACCAGCGCAAGGTTTAGTCTTTACTGGGTCACCGGCCATCTTCTATTATTCAAAACTTCACAACAAAAAACACTTATTAATCAGCGCTGACCAGAGGCCCCTTTTGAAACAAGAGACGAGGGGAGAGAGAGAGAGAGGGAGAGAGGCAGAGGGGTGAAAAGAAGATTGAGAAGCCCCAGACAGATCTTTCTTAAGCCAGAGCAACCATGGGGTACTTTCCTCCAGTGGCCAAAGTTTATTTGACACTACAAAGTTTCTAAGCAGGCCAGGGAGAGCTGGATTCCTCCTGCTTTGCTTTATCCCTGGTCTCTTCCTCTGGAGGTGTTGGAGACTTTGTTACGAGGAAGGATGGCTTTAGGTCAAACTGCTAAGGCCTGATCTTAAAGATCTAATGACTGTTGGAAGAGAAGCCTGTTTCCTAGCTGGGCCTCCACCCTGGAGATGGAGCAAGGAAGACTGCCCAGCTCTGCTTTGGGCACCCTGCTGATGGATGAGGTGTCAGGCCAGTCGTCATGTGAGGACTGGTTTCCAAATGGTATGAGCAGTAGTCAAATGTGATGCTTACTGATGATACTGAAATGCAATCTGTAGATTTTCTACTTGGCGATATTTCAGGCTGGTGTCTGAAGAGACTAACCTTGCTGGCTAGAGTGAAGAAGTTCTGAGCTGATGACTCCTATGCTTAGACAAGGATTGAAGGGGAAGAATGCGATGAATAGTTTTAGGGAAGATAATAGTTCAAAATGTTCCATGCCAGAAAAGTCAGGGGGTTTTTTGCTCTTCTTTGATAATTTGTATTAAGCTTATTTGATGTTTGTAATCTAATTGTGTGTCTTTTATTTATCTGGTTACATGATAATTGTGAGCACATGCTTAGACATGTATGGACCCTCCTATACATCAAAGTGAAGAGCTACGCATGTCAGCTTTATGGATGAGTTTAATCCATTTAGAACCCAGCTAGATATTTTTGATGACAAAATTTTGTCACTTTTTGATTTGGGATTGGGAGCCAATATTTCTTGATTATTCTGTCTGTTTCACATTACTCAGGCCGTAATTTAGCCAAGTGAGCAAAGCTCTTTTGTGATGGCTGATGTTTACAAGTGAACGGAGGCGGCAGATATTGAATCTTGGTTGTCAAAAGACATAAAACAATTATTTTCCTAAAGAAATAGAAGTGAGTGTCAAAGCAGTATTCTTTTAAGTTTAAAATTTTGTTTGTGGGCACTTTTGGATCCTTGAGCAACATAACTAACCATTCCACTGGTTATGATTCAAAGAAGCCTTTAAACTCAGAAAATGTATGGATGGGGGATTCTGAGTTGAGCAAATTAAGCTGTAGAACTACATGGCTTGGTAATGAAAGCAAGAATGCAGAATTACTTGGTAGTAAACTACACTGGTATTTACCAGAGCTTATGTAGTAAATGAAAAAGTAGGTTGCATGGTTTGGTCTCAGGAAATGTGTTTTACTTAGATGCCTACTATTTGCGATTGGCTTTTTTATGTAGAAAACATTGTGTTGCTCAGATTTTGCAGAGCTCAACGGTTCTTGCAATGGAGTAATCAAGTGTTATCTGAATTATTTAAAGCCTGGGATTAAAGGCCTTGGAGTTGAATGCTGACAAACTCTCACATGCAGGCAGGGTGAAGTTTAGTATTCTTTCTTTCTATATATACTTTGAAAGTAATTTGACCAAGTGTGGTGAATTATTTTTTAAATCTATGCATAGGAACAATGAATAATTATTTTACAAATTGTTCCTCCAAATGAGCAAATAAGATTATTCAGAAAATGAGTAGGTATCTGTTTAGTACATAACAGTGTGTCACCTAAAATACACTGGTTTTGAAGACTGTTCTTTAAAAACTATATTTGCTACAGAAAGCTCCACTGTTTCAGGAAAGTATTTTAGAAATGGATACACAGAATATAGTCGTTCAACAAATTCATTTGGGGGACATAACAATTTCGTGTTGGGCTTTTCCTTTTGGTATTTTAGTTGACTTCCTAATTTGCTTAAGGGAGGCAATATTCCACTTGTGTGTATATTTTTACTTATAAACTAAAGGTATGCTCTATATGGGACTAATCTTCTACAGATTATCTTCTGATTGAGTTCTGTTGAATAAGCCAATGGAAGAGGAAAAACTTTAATCATCACATAATACATTGAATGTATAATTATATCATAACACAGCACATCATTTTAACACAGTTTCAGATTCCAAATATTTTCCTCACTTCCTTTCTCTCTTCTTTTCTTCCCCTTCCTCCTCCTCTCTACTTTCATTCCTTCTTTCTTTCATTTCTTCTTTCTTTCATTCTTTCTTCATTTCTTGGGGGGGGGGCTAAAAAATTAAGTAAATAGCATTGTAATGACATTCCTTTAAATATACCAGTGACTTTATGTGGACATTATTAAATAGAATAGCTTTCACATTTGTCAAGAGAGAGAAGTATGAAACAGACATTATATTCAGCAAAGGTTTAAAATAGAGAAATGTTATTTGTTGCTGTAACTTAAACCATGGAAGGAGTATTGATTAAATTTGGTATATCTTTATGAAGGCATTGCTACCTCCAAGTGGATTACCTCTGAGACAATACATACATATTGTTGTATTTTTAAATAAGAAAATACGTCTGTAACAAAAACCTAAAAATTACAAGATAGATTTAGCACATCATAAAAATTACTTTATAGGTATCTAAGTCACCTATATGCTGGGAAAATATACATATTTTTGCCTTAAAAAGACCACAAGATCAGGTTTTTGCTTTAAAAATGGGACACATTTAAATAAATCTCTAACTACAAAAGGAAACAAAGATCTTGATAAAACTTGTGTATCTTTGCCCAAATGAAGATGAGATGGTAAAGTGAATGATTATAAAATGAAAAGTAAATAGAATCTGGAAACCTATTTCAATTTGTACATTTATTTTTCTTCTTGGTAGGTGCATATAATTCAGACCTTTTTCCCATCTTGAAAAAATGTCAAATTCAGTTCAAATTTTTCTCAACAAGATCTGACAAAACACAGTATCAATAGGTTATCATGACATATAAATGTAAACTCTGCTGAGTGTTGCCTTCATACACATTACTTTCTCTTTTATCTAAAAATAAACCAATGTTGTTTTTCATGATAGAGAGAAAGTAAAAAGAAACTGATAGAAATTTAACTTGCCTCCTGTGACCTGCCTTGTTGTCAGAGAATTCTTAGTTGTACAGATATAAGACTTCTGTGGAACAACTCAACCTGGTGCTTATTTATTTATAAACTTCCAGTTCACTAGAGATTCTACATTATATTTAGAAAACTAGAATCTCACATGATGTTTATTTGATTCTTTGATTTAAATACTTGATGAGTACACCATAAGTAATTTTAATAGAAATTTTTCATTAGGTTTACATACCTTTCATTCAAATGCCCCTAATATATTTTTGTATATAACATAATATAGCATCTCACTTTTAGAGAAAAAAAGAAAATCAATCTTCTGGATGAAACTTATTCTTCAAAATTATTTCCACAGTTCTTCTTAGTTTAATGTTTCCTTCAACTAGTTGCATTTTGGTACATGTTGTGAAATCCATTTGGGCTTAGAAGTCAATGTTTCACCCAAAACTATCTGCTTATATAACCATTTCTGACAAAGTAGAGTGTTCTACAAAATTTCACAGAAGGACAAACACACACACACTTCTATATGCTACTTCAATTTCAATGATTTGTGGGTGTTTGCTAAAGCTTAAAAGGAAATATTCAGCACTTTCTTCCATCATGGTAGGGAGTTTTTGTTTGTTTGTTCTGTTGTAATAAAAGCTGTTTTAGAAACACCTTTAAGATATATACAACGAAATACTTCTGTATTGTATTGGATTTTTTATCATAGTAATTATTGAATGATTTAATCTTTAAGGCTAACGTGAGCTTCACTTTCAATTAAGGAGGCTGTTTTAGATGCTGTAATAAACTAGCTGTGTTGAGATTATGGAAGATTGTTGAGATATTTTTGTTTATTTTAGTTCTTATGTTATATGGATTGAAATGTAGCAGAATGTCCTTGAACTCTTCTAGTGCCCTTTATGTATTTTTTTGCTTTGTGGGGGAAATACTAATGAGAGGGGATATTTGAGAGGAGGGGCATTTAGCAATAGAGTCTATGGATCAAGTAAAGTTTGGGTGGTAATTGCTAATGGTATGGAAAGACTGTTCCTTGTGTCAGGAAGGGACTCATTCCCCAAACTTTCCTTTCTCTTTCCCCTGCCTTTCTGTGGAGAGTGACTAAGAAATCCCATGAAAATTAAGTTCTGGTAAAAATCATTTTTTTCTGGACTTGATGACAAAGGTATCTAGAGGCAGGAGAATGACTCAGGTCTCACGTGAGGACTGGTACTTTAGAGTTCATACTAGTCTGCAGCAAAATAATGTTATATTTAATGGATGTGCACGATGTTTTATTTCCCAGTAGTTACATGTATATTGCAGATGTGCGGAGATCATATTTAAAATTAAAGCCCTACAAACAGGAACATTCACTTGAACATATTTTGTAAGAAAAAAGCACAAGAGGGGCAAAGGTCTTAGCTAGGGAGAATGAAAAAAAATACTTAGCCATGAAAATATATAATTATATTACACTGCAACTAGCTTTAATCAAATTCCAGTTTTCTGATGACCGACCACACAGTTAACTGAAGTTTATGAATATCTCACGAGTTTTTCAATATCCTCTAGCTTTTTATGGAAACAGCTTTTGTAAGATCAGCCAGCTAAGACCCTACTCTATCTCAACTGCTTTTTTATCCCAAGGTAGTTCAATGTTTATCTGAGACCTAGACATAAACAGGTTTGTTTGTACATGTATAAACACCACAGGGCGAGCCATTCTGGGGCTATGTGGGAAAAACTGACATAGGCACAGTGGGGCTTGATCAGAAAGGCTGCGAAGCTTGACAAAACAGGTGCTACAGTTTCTCCAAAGGGGCAGGGTAATACCCATTTCATAATTTGGTACACACCTGGGTTTGTTATCATCAGTCTTAATGATTCCTGCAGCAGTAAAGAAAATAAGCACGGTGGTCAAGCTTTCCTTTCCTCCTCTGTGCCCTCCTGACTTTCTCCTCTCTTCCTTCTCCCAGTCTTCTCTGCCTCTGCCTGCATCAGTTGAAGGAGAAGATGTATGTTTTGCAGCCGGTTTGCTCGCTTTGTTAGTTATTCTCTAAAATCAGTCAGGTAAGGGTCTTTATTCAACTTTGCTCTTTTTCTTTATTTGAATGTTCTGTTCTTGAAAGACGCTACATGTCTTACACTTACATGTTGCTGAGGCTGGGCCTCACGTTGTGGAGTCTGGAGGCCAGGCCAGAGGTATGGAGAAGGCCTAATTACAGGTGTGATTTTCTTCTAGAGTGAGCTTTGACTGGCTTAAAGTTGATTGATCTGAGCCATATCTCTGGGCCTGCCTAAGCATAGCAATCTCAAAGCTTTAGGAAGAATTTTCCTGGTTGTAGGAGTTTTTGGATTTGATAGAGATTGAGGCTTCTCTTCCTGGATTATTCTGTGTTGGTCACATCTTCATTCCTTTCTGGTGTGTGTAAGGGGGAATGGGGAGAGAGAGAGAGAAAGAGAGAGAGAACACACATGATGGCAAGGAAAATTGTTGCGATAAGGAAATAACCTTTGTTTAGAGTTGAAACACAGACATAACTCTAATAATGGTTATCACGGCCTTTTTAGAGCATTAAAACAAGCCAAAGAAGCCAGGGTAAATTATCACACAGTTCTACAGTGCCTCTAGTTTGGAAATGTACTTCTACAGATGGACCAAGGGATTAAGAGGACCTAAAAAATCTGAATTGCTTGGGAAACAGTAGATTGGTTGGGTTGTAAGGAAGCTGCCTGGTGTGTCCCCTGCTCTTTAAATGAGACCAAGGAAAGGTGGGAGGAAAAAAGAACTGACATTTACTTGGGTAAGCTCTACAATGCTCATCAAATGCGCCACACGGCTCTTTCACAGACACATTATTCTATATATTCTCACCAACCAGAACCCTTCAAGGTAAGGATTAATTTTTCTTCATTTTAGAGATGAGAAAGAATACTGAAGCTTTGGAGGGTTCTGTAATCTGGCCAGGGTCACACAGCTCACAGATTTTGGGCTCCAAGCTAGAATTCAAATAAGTTTGCCTTCAGAATCTATATTTTTTCTTCAAACAAAAATATCTAGCATGATTTATTTTCCTGATAATCGCTCACGACAGAGTAAGTATTTAATCACCATGTATCTTCCCAAACTCATATTTCTCCAGTCTTCGCCCTGCAGTTATTTTATACTTCTGTCACTGGGCAAAAAACCCTGTGCTTTTTCAACACTTCTATCTGAAACTCTCTGTCCTTTGGCACAAACTGTTCAGTGTACCCATAATGCCTTCCCTAGGTTGCTGACATTGGTTGCCTTTTACTCGTGGTGGTGTATGAACTCATGAACTTGAGGCCAAATCTATTTATATACACATAAAAAATATATATACTGTATATATACATTATATGTATATAAATTGGAATTTTATGTTGCATTAAACTGTGAAATGGGGAAACTGGGCAAACTCAGTAGCGGAAATTTAATTTTGGGATGTGATGATTCTTTTTTCTTCTCTTTCTAGTTCTTTAATATTTAAGAGAGCTTTTTCTTCACTATCTTAGTTCACTTTCTCACATATAATCTAGCCAGTTAAAATCACAAGTCTGAACCTTCGACTGGAGCTTGTTCTTTACTGAGGTTAAGTATCATTTAGTAGCAAAATTAACTCTTTCAGTGTTGCATTTATTGAATGTTTGATACTTAATGCTTAATTCTCAATGAAAGGAAAAATAAGAGTACGTTAGTAGCATCATGTAGTTTCCTAGATGTGAGTTTATATTTAATTTATTGATAATTCTCCACTTTTTGGTTTTCCTATCACAATTCTTATTTTAAGGGTATGGTGAAAATTTATTAATATTGGCAGAACACCCTGGGAATGATAAATACTGTGACGTATAGAAATGAAAATATAAATGCTAGTTTAGAAAAATATTTATTCAAATTACATTTACTTTTTAGTTCTGAACATTAAATTAATTGTTTTTCTTTACTTGGTTATAATTTCTTCTTGAAATTAATTTCTTTTAAGATTCTTACATTGAAATCTTTAAATGACTATTACTCAGATATGACTATTTCTGGAAAAGTAAAGACCTTAATGTAAGTAATCTAAGAACTCCTTTTATTGAGCTAAAAACTCAGAAGGAAGATAGGGTTAAAAAAGAGTAGTAATTTAAAAGTGCAGCACATTAGTTATGAAAATATGAAAGGTAAAATATTAAAATTTAACATAGTGGTTTTTAGATAGGAATTAAAAATTGGCAATCAGACTATTTACTTCAAGGTATAAATGACCTTGGAAGCTATTCTTTGGGGTTAAGTTATGTTTATATCACCCTCCGAATCAAGAATTGAGGTTACTATGGGCAACAAAGGAAAAGAAAAAATGAAAGCACATGCTCATTTTAATTCTTCCAAAAAAGTATTGTAATATTAGTGACCAAAATATTGGGCCAGTAATCTAAGATTTATTAGGAGCCAGTTCTCAGGTGATCCCTTTTTAACTTAGTTTCTTCATCCCCCAAACAGAGATAAAATTGCTTACTTACAAAACAGCGAATAATAATTAATTAATAGGTTTGAGCATTGCTGTTACCTTCCCTTTTCTTAATTCAAGGATACAATGTCAGACATGCTTAAGGTATAGAATTTCCCTGTTAATATAGATTGCAATATCTCAATATTTGGGTTCTTCAGCGTACCTACCAGATTCATAAATAAGGCACAGATGAGTTTCCTGGAGAGCTTGATCCTGGTTTAAATTGGTCAGATGAGCATGAAACTTTTGGAATTCTACTGGTTTCACCTCTGAGGCTTAAAATGTATGTATATATGCATGCGTGTGTATGTCTGTGTGCTTACATATAGAGTTGCTTTTGCCTTTTAGGTAGAAATGCAGACAAATAATTTTTGGAAGATTAATCTTCTAATCACAATGCATCCAAATTAGTAGATCTGCTCTAATAGATATGCTCTGTCTGAAGGAATGAACACCTGCCTGGACATTAGTAAGCGTGATCTGCTTATCGTATTTTAAGCTGTTTCAGGTTTGTGGGAATTATCAGTGTAGTATCATCTGTGTATGGATGTAAGTTAGAGCATGTAGTAGCCTTACGGGCCTCACCTGTATGTATTATCGTGGAACAGACACTGAATGAGGTGCCTGGAGCCCCCATTTCTAGGTCTGGTTTCACCACTAACAATGGAGTAAGGCAAAGAGCACAGCCTGTTTCCTCACCTGTAGGTGAAGTGCACTAAAGGTTAACACCATCCATCCCTAGTACTGTAATCCACACCTCTAAATTCTTAGTCTGGTGCCCTCTGTACCGTTTATATCACAGTAGGCCAGGGACCAACTGTAGGTAAACAACATGACAGGGAGCATTGCCTGCAGGAAGCTGTGCACATAGTCAATAAATACATGTTGCTCAAAATGCTTGATGATTAATTAGCCATCTAGAGAAAGCCTGTGATCAATGTTGATGACTGAACCTTAATAGCAAAATAGTTAAGATTTATTGAGTGCTTTTAATGTGCCAGGCATTCTATTTGCAGTTTGCATATGATATCTCATTTAAGCAATCATCTAGGAAACACGTCTAAATTTTCCTGGAGAGTTTTGACATTATGATATTATTATTGGCCACCCTACGAAGGAAAACTCTTTTCTGCTGAGCTTTGGAGTCTGCCTCATGATGTCATGTAAAGAAATTCAATAAATGCAAATAAATTTTCAGTGGAAGAAAACAGGGCTAAATATCCATGGAACTCTCAGACTAAGGCACAGCAAGTTGCATTTTAAAAAGCAATATCCAAGATCAAGTTCATGGAAGAACCTTCTTCCTGATCATCTATGGTTCCTTCCTTTCTCCAAATATATAAATAGACTTGAAGTAGTTTTTCCTTTTTCTTTCGTTTTTTTTTTTTTTAAATTCTATCATGCAGATATCTCAAGAATCTGTCTTCTCCTCTCTGTCCCTAGCAGTTAGGACATTCATCAGCTGGCTGTGGAATGTGTAATAGCTTCCTGGATGGTTCCCTTTGTCACCCTTTTCTAATCTATTCTCTTTTGTTGCTGCCAGAGTGAGTTTTCCAACACTGAAAATGATCATGTTTAAAATTCTTCAGCAGCTCCCTTTGACATCCTCCATGGTGTAATACCTCTTTGCCACTGTACACAGGGAGCTGTCCCATTCGCTGGGTATTTGTGCATTTTGATACATACTTTTTTTTAGCAAGTATTAATATATTTCATGTATGTCTTTTTTATTGGCTTGTAGACTTCCCACAATAAAACATCTTTGAGTCATATAAGTGATGACACACTGTTAAGGATTTTTGAAGGAATAAAGACTTTGGGAGCCTAAGCTATTTTCTGGTTTCAGAAAAAGAGACATAAAGACTCATTTTCCTTTCTGTGATGGCCATCTTGACCAAGAACAAAAGCTATAGAGAATTTTGATTTTTAAGCTTCCATTTCTTCTGGCTCAAGAATATTTCTGTCTGTAGTGTAACCAGTTCTATTTTGTTAAATCAGTTTGTCGCTTTTCTTCACCCAGAATTCTAGCACCTCGGAACAACATGCCTTTGTTAATTTGTAATCCAGTGCTTGTCTTTCTTTAGCTGATACTATAGTTAGAGTGGGTTATAGCTAAACATTTGATAAAAACATATTTAGAATATCAAATCATAGAGAGTCATAAAAATCTGGCTTCTAATGATGATTCTATTACCTATTAGTTGTGTGAGCTTGAGTGAATCTTAGCCACTCTAACCTTAATTTTCTTGTCTATATAATGGAGATAATTCCCAGGTTGTAGAGCTGTACTAAGCATTGGGTGTTGCAACATGTGAAGCACCTAGGATAACACCTAGCACAAAATTCTCTCATAATAGTGGCTATAGCAATAATAATAATTATTATTATTCTTTTTAGCACTTAATGTTATGCAGCAGTGGGGAGAATGACAATTCATTGCAATTGCCTATGTAATCCATTATCTTATTTGATTCTCATAAAAGACACAACCCTATAATTTTTCTCCATGAAAATGGGCCTGGGTCATTGCATTAGAGTTTCTGATAGGCAACTTATTTATCCAGGTAATAGTTGGGCAGCTTCCTCTGGATTACTTCTCTAAGGTGCAATCCTTCTTTCTGATAGTAGAAACTAAACTCTTAGAGCCAAGATTACCCTGAGAGTCACAGCTCAATTCCTATTCCAAAAAGGACATGTTTCCCCCTACATCCAAGTTAGTAGAAGAAGTCTGCAGGAAGTAAAGTAGAAAAAACATTCTTAGAATGACCAGAGTGTGATTAAGGGCAGAAGGGGCAGGGAGGGACCTCTCTCCTGGGAGATTCTGCAGAAGCTTCTCAGATCTGCAAAACAAGGGAAGAAGGGCTTAATTTGGAAAAGTCAGAAGCCATCCTTGATTCCTCTTTTCTCTGTCATCCTCTATCCATTCCTATCAGTGCTAGCTTCAACATATTTTCTAAACCTGATCACCTTTTTCCATTTTACCACTATCATATTGAACTGAACCACTCTATTGATCAACTGCAATAGTCTTTTGGCTGTTCCCCTTAGTTCTACTTCTGACTCTCCTGCTACCCACCCATAGCCTATCCTCTACAGAGCTATTAAAATGTAAATAGAATCACATCACTCCACTGCTTAAAAACACATAAAGCTTTCTGTCACGCTCCAAATAAAGTCCAAAGTCCTTGTAATGTCACACAAAGCCTTATGTGATCTGCCCACCACACACCCCTGCCTGTTCCTTTCCTTCCCCACTCATCCTCTCCAGCCACTCCAGCTTTCTTATTCATGAATTTTGTGTTTTATGAAACTACTGGAGTTTGTCTCTGTTAATTGGCTTTTAATACATTTAGGGCTAATTCATGGTCTAGCTCTTATAAGACTATAATAATATGAAATTTTAAGAAAATTACCAACCTTACTTCTGGCTCAACCTTCCTTTTCAGCTATTGTTTTCTCTTTCTCTTATTTTTCTTAATTAAAAACTAAAATACAATCTTTAATGACTTTATTATTGAAAAATCAATATACATGTTTCTGACAAGAAAGTCAGAAAATATAGGTAATTGAGAGGTAGAACAATATTCATATCACATGTTCCTCCATCCTCCAGATGTTGTAAAGTTAAAAATTTGGGTTTCTATTTCACTCCAGCCTCATCTACTACCTCTTTCTTTACTTGGTTCTCTTCTATTCATTTTTTGTGTCTTGGTGGAAATGTTCTGTGGGGGGGGTCTTTCCTGGATATATGTGAACCCCCTGCTCTCACTGACTCCTAGCTGCCCTTGTTGGAGAGTAGGGACAATGTCTTTCTTATTTTTTATTGTATCCACAGCTTTAGTGTAATGTCTGGCCTGTAGAAAGCTCTTAAAAAGTATGGATGAATGAGTGAATAAATGAATGGATGAGGAGCTCTCTCTGTGGGAGGGTTTTTGAAAGGACCTGTCCAAGGTTTATATTCTACAACGAATATATTATGAGATGTGGACAGGCAGTAGGTGAGAAATACAAAACACTTTGAACAGAGGCACTCTATGGGGTAATGTTGTGGAAATCCTTTCTCTGGGAGTACACCCGGTGGGACTCACCATTGCCAAAGTCCTTCTTTCAGTAGAGAATTTCTTCAGTCATCTTCCCCTTGGTGGTATTCATGGGCACTGTTGAATCTGAGTGCTGGAACATGGTAAAATCAAACAAAAAGTTGGAGAACCAGAATGTGACCTTTGTCATCATTCTAATTTTATTGACTCACAGTATTCATTTTATTGATTTATAAAATCAATGGTGTTGTCTCTGAGTCCATAGCTGGGCATCAAGCACTGGGAGCCTGCCACAGATTTGCAGCTATCTTTTCAAGCTCAGTCTCTCAGTGGAGATTTGGCTCAAAAGTAGAACCTGCTTTCTGAATTAATGAAATAGCTTTCATTTGGCTCTGCCATCTTTTGGGAGCAGATAAATCTTTGCTGTAGGCAGATGTGATGGCTACACCACTATTTACAGAGATAAGCAATGGCAGAAAGGGGAATATAACAGTTCATTCTAGATTTCTTGGTCTTTTATAAAATGGTTCTACTTATCTCTTCATATGCACATGGTTTTCATATAAATGAGTAAGAAAGAAGGTGAAATTTCATCTAATAATATATAAGGTGTTGAGGCCAGAATGATAAAAGAATTATTTTAAATGTCTGCCATTTTGTTGCCATCTAGATTTCCTATGGCTGGATATTGGGTGTCCCTATTTAAGAAGCAGAAATTTGCTTTCTTTTTTTTTTTTTTACCAAAAGTATCTATAATTTACTGAGATCCTACTATGTGTCATATAATCTTCTTGAACTTTTGAAACAACTCAGTAGTTTTTCACTTCACAGAGGAGTAAATGATGGTGCAGAAATGGTAAATGATAAAGACTGCCAAGCTTGTGTTCTACTGGGGTTTTCTTGACTCCAAACTCCCTCCTCTACCATGAGAATGATCTAGAAAGAATGGTCAAAATATCAATGTCGGAAGCAGAGAATTTCTCCCCCAACATGGAAATTTACATTATAAATGCATGAGTAAGGCTATTGTGAAAATAGAAAGTTCTCTTGAACAAGAGAACAGATATCATGGGGAAAGTATAACATGGTATAAAATTATAGCATGCTCATTGATTCTTAGACTTAAAAAAATTGGTAAGAATAATAAAAAATGTTGAAAGAAGTGAGGGTGTGCCACACATCCTGTGAGTCTCATGGTTGTCCAAGAAAAAGGGGGAAAACAGAAAGCAAAAAAGGAGCACATTTTAGAGACCAGATTCCAAAAGCAAACTTATGACTAGATGCTGACAGAGCAAAGGAACAGGACACAAGACAGAAAGACAATGAAGTGTACACGATGATTGGAGCCCACCTCAGAGAACATATGCCAAGTAAGATACTTAAGGAGATATGAAGGGGATACTTAAAAAGTGGTTATAAATTCTGTTCCATAAGGAATTTTTTTCTTTAAATGTCTTATCAAGAAGGAGCTGTGTCAATAAATATTGAAGTTTGATCTAGGATTAGTTAGCAAAAGTCAGGTGCTAGACTAAGGTCGGGGCCCCACTGACAAGTTTTCCAACCTCTTGGCAGGGACAACAACATTTCGTCTCCAGAAAGGTTTGCTGAGCAAATGGCAGACTCCAAGGTAAATTGGCTATAATTACTGTCTTGTTCCCAAAAAGAACACATTGAAAGGAACAAGGGGGGAGAGAGAGAAAGAGACATTTTTGTAAGCAGATAAATTATAGATGGCACAGTGAATTATATAATACCCAAATATACATAAAAGGCACTTTGGAAACAGAAACGCATTTTAACTTTGCCTAGAATCACATCAATACTATATATTAAGTCATATGTATTTGAGTATCATGAGCAAATTGCTATATATAATTAGGACAGTTACATAAGAATCAGTTCTTTCTGGTAGCTTTAAGGAAAACTTCATTTGAGAGACCTTGAATGATGAGCTTTTCTTCAGGCAGAGAGTAGTCAAGTTATAATAGCGACTAGGCACAAAAGGAAGGATTTTGTATCCTTGTTCCTTCACAGAAGGGTTCTAGGGATAGCACCATACTCAGTTAGGAAGAGGCACTTAAACTGTACACTTGACCATATCCTTCTCTTTCAATTATGATCAAAATGATCCAGCATAGGCAGTTGCCCAGCTCCTGTGACACTGACCTTTTTGTGGTAAAGTGTGTTTGGTTGTGAGTATCCACATCTATAGACAAAGCATGGAGGCAACTCTTGGAGCTCTAACTTTGTGGTAATTGTTGGAGAGAATTCTGTATATCTCTGGTTAATGAGAGGGTCAGATGTGGTGTTGTGAATGTGTCTGAAAAAGGGGTGGTGGTATAGGAGATGGACGGGGGAGACTGAGAAGAGGCTGTGACTCCTTCTACTGGCCTTTGGGTTCTTGTGCCACTTTCTGGTCAGGTCCTTATAGGGAGACTGTGCTGTGCTCCACTTAGTGGAGGGCATTTGTAGAAATCTGACTGTAGCCAGAATCACCTCTTATCAACAGAACACCAATTGTATGTGAGCATATGATGGGTCCTATCTACAAGTGTCTGTGTGTGTTTGTATAATACAGAGAGATTACAATTCAAATTATTCATACATTATAAAGAGAATTTAATGAGACTTCCAGAGATCAGTTTTTAGTATTCAAATTATTTTCTGTGATCTAAGAATAATGCAGAAGAAGACTACGTGGTTTACCATTGCTTTTTAACAACTGCCCTATGGTGAAAAAGTCAGGCATGGTATCTACCCCAAACTACAGAAATGTCAGCATGTGCTATGCTGATGTATTAATTCCAATAGTGCTGATTCAGAAGCACATATTGCTTGTATGCCATATGGGCCTTAAGTATTTATGAAACCTAAAAGTCATAAGATGATTCATTAATGTAAAGGTTAAAAATCCATTACTACGATTTCTCATGAACTCAGTTTTAAGCATTTAATTTTTTAATTTACAGATTGTTACTGAAAGGATACTTAAAATTTTTAAAAAATTGATTCTTACTGATTTCCTACTCTGCAAATATCACTCTTTTAGATACCATTGAGGAATAAAAAGAATGCCCAGAATTTGTTAGATTCTTAACTTCTTCTTCCTACTTTCTATTTGATACCACCTATTGAGTGATAATCTCTCTTTATAAGATAAGAATTGAAAGGGATAATACGTAAATCTCAAATCAGTTCACTCTTTGCTTTTCAAGTGAAATGGCTTGTGAGGAAAGGCTGAGCATGGGAGGAGGCTATAAAGCAATAATTGTAAAGTAGGCATCTTAGAATTGGGAAAACAACACTTCTAGTCTTAGCATAGTCTACAAACTTGGTATGGTGCCAGAGTAATATGGTATAATTTCTTCTGCAACTTTTGGGCTTTAATCCAGAAAGCTGACTTCTAGCTGTGGCTCTGATACTAATTGGTTGTATCTTATCTAATTTATAAATGAAAGCTTGATTAGTTTATCTTTAAGTGTAATGTTATAAAGATTATCTAGGCTTTTAACATGTAAGGAAGACTAGGGAACTATATACACTACTTCTAAGTTCTTCCCATGTATTTCTGGCACATGTGCTCCATGGATATTTAGAATGAATGGAGTCAGATGATAGAGAAGGGTGGTGGAAGCTGCCACTATTGTGTTCCGAGAGCTTAGTTCACTTCTATTGTGGATCCAGAAAGTTGTGAAATGCCCAGTCTGGGCAGCCTTAGTTATGATCAGGTTTCTGCCTGATACCATAGTGCCCACTTTCTTTCTTCTTTTCTTTTTTTCAATTTTTAGCCAGGGCTGGGTTTGAACCATCCTCCTCCGGTATATGGGACTGGTGCCCTACTCCTCTGAGCCACAGGCAACGCCCCATCATGCCCATGTTTTAAAAGATACTGTTCCTACTTTCCTCGCTTACTTACTGGAATAAGAAAAGGGGCTACCTTGAGATTTGCTTTGTCATACTATTTTTTATAAGTCACCTTTTTTTTCTGTATTTTAACGCTTTTAAAATCCATTTTACTATCTTCTTTCTATCCTCAGTGTTGTTCATGGGTCTGTTTTTATGACATATTTTCATCCATCTTGATAATTTCAACACTTGGCTTACAGTTTTCCTTTCTATTTTAACTCCTATAAACATTCTTAAAGAGTTTGACTTGATTTTTTGGATACTCAATTTTTTTGCTTAACTTCCTACTTTCTTTGCCTTTCTCACTGTGATTACTCCTGTGGGATCTCGTTCGTCCCTGGAATGGTTTACCCAGTGTCTTAAGATACGTTACAGTCATAATGATCATTATCATCGGTAGCATTATTTTCAGTGTCTCCTTTCCTCATTGATCTTTATAATTTGTACATTTAACATTCCTTCATACTAAAAAAAATTCGTTATTCAATTTTTTTTTTATTACTGTTGGTGATTCATTGAGGGTACAAAGACCCAGGTTACACTGATTGCATTTGTCAGGTAAAGTCCCTCTTATAATTGTGTCCCACCCATAAGAGTTGTGTCACACACCTTGACCCCCATCCCCTTCCCTCCTTCCCTCTCTCTGCCCCCCTATTCCTCCCCACTTCATATCGGAATTGAGTACACTGGATTATTGCTTCTTCATTCTTGTGATGCTTTACCACCTCCATCCAGGTTAATACAAAAGATGTAAAATCTCCATCATTTTAAGTGACTGAATAGTATTCCACGGTCTATATATATCACAGCTTGTTAATCCATTCTGCTATTCAGTTTTTCCCAGTGCTGTTTGCTTCTGTTATTCTCCTCAGTGCTGTTTGCTTTTGAAACTCTAGAATTCCGATTTACTCTGGGCCCTGGGATCAATAATTAAACTTTGACATTTTGAGAGTGCAATACTCATACATCTCCTTGATCTTGCCATGGGTCTGGTGTGCCAATCTTGGAATCAGCCTGACTATCAGAATTCCTAGCTATTGTATCATTCTTTTTAGAAGGTTACAAAAGGGCATTCATTGAGTCCTATAGAAATATATGCAATCTGCTCTCACCTAGACCTTCCTTGTTCTCTGTGACTCTCTACCCATTTTGGATGCAGCAGTTGCAACTCTGTTTCCCACTCATTATGTCCTCACTCTTGTTCTTACGCTTTTACGCTTAACAGATAAGCTTTCCTGATTTACCAAGAACTTGGAGGACGTCTGTGGCAATAATCCTGTCAGTGTCTTTGTCTTCAGTCGAGAAAAACTCTTGCATTTCCACCCCTTATCCTCTTTACTACTGTCTCTTTTTTCCATGGCTAATTCCAGCAAATTTTGTTTGGCTCTTAAAGCTACATGACTGATTCTTCCCAGAATCTGTTTATTTCTCATGAGTCGAAGTTCCTAGATTTACCACTTATTCGTTGTGTAATTTTTGAGTGAGACTTTGAATTTTGAGACTTTGTTTCCCAATCTGTAAAATAGGAAAAGAATATCTATCTTATTGGATTACTGAAGAGCCAAATTAGGTAGCTGGGCATTGTGCCAGGCACCTGTAGTTGAGAGGCTGAGGCAAGAGGATTGCTTGAGCTCACGAGTTTGAGGTTACTGTGAGCGATGGCACCCAGGGCCACAGAGTGAAACTCTGTCTCAAAATAAATAAATAAATAGATAAAAATAAAAGAATCAAAGGAGGTGATGGAGTCTTGGGTGTTCTTTATAATAATACAGTCTTAGCTATTTGAAGGAGACTTGTTACATGTTTCCTCCCAAATCATTAACCTTTTCCTCACTAGGGCCAGAATTGCACCAACCATCACATTCTCACTACAGAATGTGTAAACATATTTTGATTTTAAAAAATCAGGCTAGAGCTAGAGATAGGATGCTGCTAGCCTAAGTTTTTTTTTTTAACACTAAACTGTGGAGCCTTGGCTGTTAAGAAAAATGAAAGCAGTGAATTATGAAAATAAAAGTAACAGACAGTTTAGGTATTAACTTGACTTCTAGGAGCTCAGCTGTTTTACCCACATAATAATGGGGTTTGACTCAATGATTCCTAAGGTCTCTCATAGCTTCAGCAGTCTGTGATAATGTCATCCAGAGTCTGATGCCTTTTATGGTATGAGATTCAGAGACTGAACCCCCATATTCCTGGAATGTAAGGCAGCAGCTCAGGGATGGTACTATTTCATCAGACAAAGAAGAATTTCTTGTTGCAAATGATTGTACTATTAGTTTTGAGAGAAAACTCAATGATCTGCTCAGTGTACAAGGAGCAGTATTGAGTGTTTCCCAGCAGATAGATAGCTGGCAGGCTTAAAATGAGTATTGATGTGTTTACGTGGAGATAAGGATACACGTTAGCTTTTCTCAGAATTCCATTTTCAATTACTCTGGAACTAGTTTGAAAATTCATCGTCTTCACGCCAAATATCTTTCAGTGTGCTACCTATGCTGAGTAGCAGACCCTGACATCTCAACAGGGCTCACGCGAAGTAGATTCAGGCAAAAATTAAACAGAATCAAGGGAGAGCCAGTGTCTAGTACTGCTGTGATAGTCAGAATTAAGAATTTTTGCCCATTAGGTGATAAACTGTTATTTCTGTCTTTTCATTTCTTGCTTTGCTTCTCACTTCTTCACTCCCTTCTCTTTAATTCTTACTTTTATTTTTGCCAATTCTTTGCCTTTTGCATAAAATTCATTGCCCTTTTAGAAGAGAATGAGCAAGTGCCTGTGTACAGTTTCTCCAGGATATGCTACTTTTGCTTGTTAAAAGTAAAGAGAACATCACAGAGGTCTAGGACAGGAGGCTGTCAGCCGAGGACATTCAGGCCACTTCTCTAACTTCAGGCTGCACCCCACTATTCGTAGATGACCTTTCTAGATGAGAAAATTCCATCAATTCTTTCCTGGTCTTTCTTCTGGTATTGACCAATGTTCATTGTTGCAAATGCTGCAATATTGAACCTGGTGCTAAATTGTCTTCAGTGCTGGCAGCAGCGAATGTGGTGACAAGTTAGGGGAAAAAATAAACGAATAGGAGCTATTGAGACATGGCCCCAGAAGGTTTCATTGTTTCTAAATATGATGCTTGAAAGGATGGTTATAGGTGCATGCAGCCCGGGATCAAATTGATCCTCTTGAAATATAATAAGCCTATAATTTGCAGCTACTCCATGTCCTGTTTTGGTCCCATATGTGGCCACTGCTGTGAAGTCCTCAGTATAGTTATTTACATCAAATAGTTTGGCTAAAGATAGACAGTTTATTTAATAATGTTAGCAAAATTTTAGGAGACGTATTTTTACAAATTGAAATTTTATTTATTTCACAGGATTTTATGGGCTGTCAGATTGGAAAGGGACTTTAGTGCTCTATCAGATGCTTAAGTCGCTATCAGAATATGTACTCTCTTATCTCTGGGGGATGGAGTGTACTTATGAAGGCTTTTTCATTTTTAAACCACTCAAATTACTAAAAAGTTCTGCCTTATATGAGAAGATTTAAGCGTAATCTAAGTGTCCCTCTACCCAGTTTTTCACTCAGGATTTATGGCTTGCTTGTAATAAACCATCTACCTTCACCCTAGTAAAACAAAGCAAAGCAAAAATCAACTTGAATGTAAGTTACAACTCTAAACAGATCAATGAGAAGCAAACACATTTAGTTAATTATTTAGGTTTTTGTAACAAGCAGATTTGTTAAAGCAGAAACACATGTAAAAATAATATCTAATTCATTATTGTTTTTGGGGGGGAGTCCAATCTTTCATTAACCGAACTATTGGTAACCTCAGCTGTTGCCTTTTTTCTCATCACAGTTAGGATTGGCCTTTATTTCTATTTTGTCAAAAACATGACCTTGATTATGTGTTAAATTCTATGAGATTGCCTCAAAGCACTGTGCAAAAGTAGAACATTCTATGAGCTAAAAACAAAAGACTTAGCTGAACTAAAAAATGGAATCTATTAAATGTACTATAATTATAAGACTACAAAATTATGCCTTTTAGTTTGCTGCTAATACGAAAAGTAGGCAAGTGCAAGGGGAGAAAGAACGATTCAGATAGATTGTGGAGGACCAGGGTGAGGTGTCGGCCCGCAGGTGTGTGTTATGATGAGCACACCAATGCCTCCTCTGCTTCTTAGAAAGGTTCTTTTTTTCTTTCGAATTAATATGGGGAAACAAATTTTTAGGGTACATTTTTCTCACTTCCAAGGTAAAGTTCAAGTTGTAGGAGAGCCCCTCACCCAGGAGGGCGTGCTGAACACCCTCACATCGTGCACATTAGGTGGGATCCCACCAAATGCCCTCCCTCCTCTGGCCAAGTGCCCTTCCCGTCCCCTCTCCCTCCTTATCCTGCCTCCTTTTTAGACTCTGTGTTTTCTCATTCGTACGAGTGTGTAAATATTCAAATATTGGTTTCATTTTAGCATTGGGTTCATTGGACAGTTTTTTTCACTTTCTTGAGATACTTTACTAGGAAGAATGTGTTTCAACTCCATAGAGACTTTACATCTTTTATGTTTACTGACTCTTGGGTTCTTAACATAAAAAGTGAATTACGGTTATTCTCTGCATTCCCTATATCCCTCAATACCAAAGTTTTCTGGAATATATACGCTCCACTCTGGAACTGTAAGTTTAAATTAGGACAGGTTAGGAAAGCCAGGAAGAGCAAAGAAATTCTCTCATAGAAATCTGTAGGTTTGAGATAGCAAAAAAGGTAAGTTGCAGAATCGTTTTGAGTGCTCATTGGGAGTATCTCAATAAGAATTATTTAAATTGATTACAAACACTGGGGATACTTAGAAATTGGACATTGTAAATGCTCTTTAAAGATCCATTACATTTATTCATCAATATTTATCGAATGATTGATATTAGATTTAGTTGTAAAGTGTTTGAGGACCTTGTAACAAAGAGCCAGTAGCATGGAGGAAGAACCTAGAATTTGGGCTGAAACATTTGTGAAAATGTTGCTTAAGCTGAGTTTTGGAGAAATCAATGCAAAGGCAGAAGTTACCTGTGGCTGGGGAAGATGAGAAGGCATTGGAATAGGGTATTAAGGGATTAGTAGAGTCAGGTGTGACTTGGCAGCTCTCCTTACAAAATTAATTTCACTGTGAGGCAGGGATTGGCAGTTAAGGTGGAGCCCATTCAGGAGGAAGACAGGACAGATGTTTATTGTAAGTCAGGTTTCAATCTACGTCTAGTTGTCTATGGGAATGTCTGGATTTGGGGAGGGAAATCTTGCCATGATAGGTTTTAAAAAATATTTCTTGGCTTGGCGCCTGTTGCTCAATGGGCTAAGGTGCCAGCCACGTACACCTGAGTTGGCGGGTTCGAATCCAGCCTGGGCCCGCCAAACAACAATTGCTGCAAGCAAAAAAAAATGGCCAGGCGTTGTGGTGGGTGCCTGTAGTCCCAGTTACTTGGGAAGCAGAGGCGGGAGACTCGCTTGAGCCCAGGAATTGGAGGTTACTGTGAGCTGTGATGCCATGGCACTCTATCCAGGGAGACAGCTAGAGGCTCTGTCTCAAAAAAAAAAAATATGTATATATATATATTTCCCATGTTTATATTGTACACTCAGGAAACCATGTCAGATATGACCTTATTATTTTGGGAAAGGAAATGCCTTTCTTTATAACCCTTTAACAGTGGTCACATCTGTGAGCTCTACGATCAAGCAGCCTTACTTCTAATACGCTTTGAACAAGTTACTCAATTGTATCTGGAAATGAAAACAGTACCTGCCAATTGGGTTGTTGAGAAAAAGAAATTAAATTTAGTATGAGGTAAACACTTAAAAATCATCAGTTGCCATCATTTCTATATAACATGGGAAGAATGATATGTTTCTGGAAATTTGGGGGCAATAACATGACCAAATGACAGGCGAGGGGGCTGCATTTGAACCCTGTCCTGGCTTGGGCAGAGTAAAACTACTTATGGGCCTTCCCTTTTTCATGTAAAAGGGGATGAAATTACTCACGTTGAGGGGCTTTTGTGAAGGTTAAATGAGACAATAAATGTAAAGCACATGGCTTATAACAAATCGCTGCTTTTGCTTTTAGTTCCATTTTCCGAAGACAATGAAACCAGCTGTGAGCATCCAGCATCAATATTAAGGACAAATCGTATCTATAGATTTTATCTTCTCTGGGATGAAACCTTACTGTGGTGCTGATGAGAATTACTCTGATTTACAGCTTTCTGCTTCATGGAGCTTACAGCCAATGGGTTATTCTCTCTGAGTAATAAAAGTGGCAGAGGAATTCAAAGTGGAATTGGAGGAAATAGAGTACATATACAGAGTATAATTCATTAGCTTCTATACCAGTATCTGTGCAGTCAACTCAGATCCTGGTCTCTACTTTGTGATCTGGTGGGCTAGTATTCTTGTCTTGGAAAGATGCTTTGATATTCCTATGGTGGGAGAACTTCTGCTATGCCCAATTTCTGTGTGTACTGATTTTACTAGAACGTAGGTGTAAGGGGTTATCTTTGATGAGTTTTAACCACTAGTTTTGGAGGCCTGAAACAGATTTTAAAGAACCTGTCACTGAAATCAAAATGGGATCTGGGATTTCTAGTTGCAAAGTATTAGAGAAAGTTTGCAGAAATTATCCTTATTCTCTAGGATATCTTGAGAAATCATTGGAAATGTCATTTCAATTCAGTTAACTCAGTAATTAGAGGCACAAACTTTATAGGTTCTCTGTCTTCATCATCTTCTTTTCTGTTTGGAAAGAGAATTTCTAGGCTATTTTCAAGCAACTTCTAAAATAAGTATATACTCTATATAATACATAATATAATTACTTAATATATGACATAATATAATATATATTACATATTATGTAGAGTATTGTGGACTTCTGTAAAGATTCAGTATATGCAATCTTTCAATGAAAGTTAAAAGGTGGAAAAGTGGTTATTTTCTAGGTCAAAAGGAACTTGACTAAATGTGGAGGCATAGAGATGAAAGTACATGGTCATGAAGAGAATGAAAATGTAATAAAGGGGAGACGGCAGATGAAATAAGTTTCAAAGAAAGAGAGAAAGAAAAGGATAGAGAACGCTGGGGAGGAAGCGGTAATGTATGTTTCTGTGGGATGGGGGTTGGGTAGAGTGGATGGTGAGCATGCAGAGAACCTTTACATGGGTAGTCTTCACCTATTCAGCAAAGTGACAGAGTCGCCAGTCCAGTGTGGTTGGGGATGGAAGTGTGAAATGATTTGGAAGGATTTAATATAGCTGCAAGGTAATATGAAATGGGAGAGAAATAACAATTAAAATTACTTTGGAGCAATTTGGAAAGTTTAGTTGGTGGTTGATATTCTAATGTTTAGTAGTTCCAACTGGCATGATTCTGTCACTTGGGAGTAGAAACAGAAAATGAGGAAAAGTCGAGATGATTTTCTCTCAAAGAAGGCTTTCCTTCTTTTGCTTAATCTTATGTCAATTTCTTATCTTTCAACTCATCTGCATTCTTTTTATGGGGCATATATACCATGATGGGCGCAATAATTATTTGTGGCAAGGAATTTCTTAATGTATAATTTTTTATTAAAATACATTTGTCTGTGAGTCTTTAAGTATTAATGACTGCCTACTTACAAGGAACATTGCTTCTTTAGTTTTGGTGTCACTGTTGCCTTCTCTGATCACCTCTCTCCCATATATATTGCTGTGATGTTGCAATATATCATTTAAAATTTTCGTCAACTTTCAGGAAATTGAAATTGAGAGGAGATTGAGATTCATATTGAATAGTAAGGATCACTTGGAAAACATTCTATTATACAGTGGATGCTAATAGCCAGATTTTATAACCTTGGAATCTACTAAATAATTATGTTTTTAGTTCTTGGTATCATGCTTAGCTATAGTAGCCAAATTTTCATCTGTTTCAAACAATGGTACATCCAAAGGTCTTAGGTGTATTAATTATATTTTCTTTCTTGAGCAGACCAAGATGGTATTATTATGAGTTTGATAGTTTACTTGGCAAGAGTTGGTATTAGGTGTTGACTTTATCAATATTTTGAGCTCTACTGACTTTTCCCTATTGATTTGTAAAAGTTCACCATGTTATCTGGCTTAGAAGCAACATCATAAGTCATTCTAAGCCAATCTCCAGCCAACCAAGGCAGATTACTACATTAAAATGTATAGGTTTAGGGGATGTTTAGGTCAGAAAAACATTGCCTTCAAAGGCATGGCTCTTCATGATACCATAATGGTGAATACATACTGTTATAAATTTGTTAAAATTCATGGAATGTATAACAGAAACCATGAACTCTAAGGTAAACTAGACATCTTAAAAACAATGTAATAATATTGGGTCCTTAATTATAATGAATGTACCACAGTGATATAAGATGTAATAATGGAATAGTGTGTATATGGTGAAAGTGGGAAATGAGATAAGAATGATAAATGGGAACTCTCTGTACTTTTTGCTAAATCTTCCTATAACCTAAAACTGCTCTAAAAATAAAGTTTTTTAATTAAAATAATATGTAGACTTCCAAAGAGGAGATGAAGATTCATAGCTAAAAGAAGCAATAGACATTTTAAAGAATGCTACATCAAGTGATACAGAAAGAAACAAAATATGTCCTATTTTAAAGGTTTACAGTTTACAAATAAATCATTTTAGATGTCCTCAAACATTCTAGTTGTCCCCATGACATAGCTATGGGGACTTAATTATGAACATAAAAGGAAATTCCTATATACATATAGACTATTATTAACTGTATGCATAGCCATATATGAGTCTGAGAATGGCTTTACTGGGTTGGAGCCATATTCCCAGTTATATTTCTGGAATTAACATCAAAGGATATTTTGTGGGAAGATATGACTGTTTTCCACTTCTGAAATTCAAAATTTCCCAAAAGTTTTCTTACTTTCCCTTGAATGGATAAGTAATTATCCACTACCTTATCAGAGAGTTTACTGAACCTATTTATATTTGATTATTCTCCTAATATGTAACAAGTTTCAAATAATTACATTTACTGTAATAGCTTATGACTTAAAACTATTTCTTTAAAATGTTCTCAGGGGTAATCTCTTGTTCTGGCATTCTGAAAAATTACTTTGTTATTACTTTGTTCAAATTCTCCCTAATTTTAAAAATTAAAACAATGTTCTTAATTCATATTTTCTACATGATCACAGTGTAGTAGTTATTTTCTCATGTCTTGGAAAGAGAGACCTGATATCACATGTTATTAAAAGGAAGAGTGTGATGTTACCCAAATTATGTGAGCTCAAGAATTTCAGTAAAGTTTATTTCTTTCCTCAACCTTCTAATTACCTAGTTACTGTCTGAAATATCACTATTAAATACTTACTGCTTCAACTTAATTGTTTGTCACTGTTAAAATTTGTCTATTCAAGGAGGGACATAGAAAATGAAATTAGAAGCAGAGAAAACAAACTTTCTCAAACTTTGCAACTGTGCATAGAAGAGTTAGAAATAAAAACATCTGGAGGTAGCATGTTGCCAGACTTCAGGTTATACTACAAATCTATAATGATCAAAACAGCATGGTACTTTCACAAAAATAAAGATACAGATCTATGGAACAGAGTAGAGAAACTAGAGATGAAACCAGCCACATATCATCAACTGATCTTTGAAAAGTACTGAGTACATTGGATACTTAATACTAATATGAAACCAATACATGAACAACTACACACCCACAGGAAAGATAAAACATAAGTATAGTCTAGTAATGGGAGAGGAGTGGAGGAAGGGGGCGGGGGAAGGAGAAGGGTCATTGGCGGGATCTCACCTAATGTGCACAATGTGAGGGTGTTCAGCACACCCCCTGGGGGCAGGGCTCAACTACAACTTGAGCTTTACCTTAAAATTAAAAACAATGTAACCTAAACATTTTGCCCTCATATTAATCTGAAATAAAAAATTTAAAATAAAGAGTTAGAAATGTATGAGTGGTTTCCATCAGTAAATGCTTAAGGGCAGGAGACTGTGCTCTACTACGATCCAGACACTGGAAATGATGGATTTAACAGCATGTCAGCCCAGTGCTCAGCAAATAGGATGCAGTGACTTCAAATACTCTCGTTGGCTTGTAATTGGTTGCTTGGTACATTTCCTAACTTTAAGGTTTTCACGTTGAACTTGGAATACTTCCCCTAAAATAAATACCTTTCTGAGAGTCAGCCTATTTTGATGTAAAGAACATAAACAGGAGAGGAAGGTAGACCTGAATTCAAATTCTTAACCTACTGATAAGATCTGTATGACTTTAACCAAATTTCTTACTTCTTCTTGAGCCACAACTTACTCATTTGGAAATGGAAAGAAAAACTGAAAGGAGGTTGCTTTTGTGTGTGTGATTACTGATGCAGTTTTTAAAAAGGGCAAGCTCAATGCCGATTCAATAGCCATTCCATTTGGAGGAGGCTGAATGAAGTTTATCTGGCACTTTTCTGTACTTGCAGGGTCTTATAACTTTTCCTCGAGGCTAACTGGGAGAAGCTTACTTCCTCAATGAGTTGAGGGATTTCTGTATGTGTTCTCCCTTTCAGATCATTGGAATCGTGGAATGATAAAGGTGGAAAGAAAGAAAGCTTGATAAGCACACCGAAAAACTTGGCAGGAAAGAGTTTGATATGACAAGCTGGAGAACTACTTACCTTCCACACGTACCCTTTCCTTCCACATAGTAAGACCAAGCATGACCCTATTCTTACTAAGGCAGAAATAGCACAGTAACACAGCAAACACAAGGCACATTGTTTCTTTTAATACCATTTCTGCAAGATGTCAAGATTTCTCCCCAGTTCTTGTCCATATGGCATGCTGTATAGAATTGTGTTAATTTTACATTTTGCTTTTTACCCTCAATCACAAGCCTATCATTTTTCAATATTGTTATATAATCTTTTGAATTACATTTTAAAGGCTATATAATATCTAAGTGAATGAAAGTATTACATAAAAACATCATGTACAAAACATAATTGGAAATTTTAATTGTTACTTATACTGCAATGGATGTCAGTGCAAATATATATTTTTCTTCTCATTTCCTTAGGATACTTTCTGAAATTTATAATTGCTAGGTCAAAGAACAAAGACATTTAATTAATCTTAATACATATTGCTAAACAACATAAAAATACTACACTAATTTATAACACCACCAACAAAACCCATCAGATTTACTGTAGCTTCCCTAGTATTGAGCATTGTCTTTTAAAATATTGTTTGCCAATCTGATAATCTTTTTATAATTTATTGACAGAGGCTAATTGATAACTAGTAGTAGCTGACTTTCCTCAACTAGTTCAGGGACTTCTGATATCATAGAAAGTACCATATGAAATGATATCTTATTGTTTTAACTTGCATGTATTTGATTATTAGCATGGTTTAACATTTTTTTCTATGTGTTTGCTGACATATCAGATTTATTCTTGTATGAATTAACTGTTCTTATTCTTTGTTCATTTATTTATTAGTATCTTTAAAAAGTAATTAACTAGGAAGTGTTTCTTACAATAGTTTCAATGATTTTTGTATTTCTACTTTAAAAGGAAACTTACATTACTTTATTTTTATTTCTTTTTTTATTAAGCCATATATACATAGATTGTGAATACATTTATTGCCTTTGTGGGATTCAATGTGTTGATTATTTGTACAAACTGGAGTGCTTACATCCCACTAATTAACATAGCTTTCACCTCATTTACTTAATCACAGTGTTAAGAAATTTGTGTGCTATACTTGAGAGATTTGACTGGTCCCCTTGCAATATGCTCCATAGATGTGGTCCCAACCTTAACCCTCCATCTATAGAACCACACTCTTCCCTTCCTATCCCCTTCGCCTTCCCTCATTCATCCTGGGCTATAGTTGTGATTCATCTTTTATATGAAAATGTGAGTGATTATAAATTGGTTTCATCGTAGTACTGAGTACATTGGACATATATTTTTTTCCATTTCTGAGATACTGTACTAAGAAGAATATTTCCCAGTTCCATCTATGTAAACATAAAAGAGGTAAAGTCTCCATCTTTTTTAATGCTGCATAGTATTCCATGGTATACATATACCATAATTTATTAATCCATTCATGGGTCAATGGGCATTTGAGCTTCTTCTGTGACTTGGCAATTATGAATTGCCAATGAACAATCTGGTGCAAATATATTTGTTATAGAGTGATTTTTGGTCTTTTGGATATATACCTAGTAGAGGCATTGCAGGATCGAATAACAGGTCTACATTTAGATCCCTGAGTGTTCTCCAAACTTTTTTCCAAAAGGAGCATACTAGCTTGCATTCTCACCAGCAGTGCAGAAGTGTTCCTTTTTCTCCACATCCACACCAACGTCTGTAGTTTTGGGATTTTGTGATGTGGCTACTTTTACTGGAGTTAGATGATATCTCAAAGTGGTTTTGGTTTGCATTTCTCTGATGATTAAAGATGATGAGCATTTTTTCATGTGTCTGTAGACTGTGCTCTTGTCTTCTTCAGAGAAGCTTCTGTTCATGTCTCTTGCTCACAGTGAAATGGGATCACTTGTTCTTTTCTTATTAATGTTTGAGTTCTCTGTGGGTTCTGGTTATCAAACCTTTGTCAGAAATATAACCTGCAAAAATCCTCTCCAATTCTGAGGGCTGTCTACTTCCTTTACTTACTGTGTTCTTGGCAGTGCAGAAGCTTTTTAGTTTGATCAGATCCCAGGAATGTATTTTTGATGTTGCTTCACTTGCCTGGGGGAGTCCTTGTCATAAAGTATTCTCCTAGGCCATTTTTCTAAGTGTTTCCCCTGCACTTTCTCCAAGCATTTTTTTTATTTTCATGTTTGAAGTTTAAGTCCTTTAACCAATGAGAGGCAATTTTTGTTAGAGGAGAAAGGTGTGGGTCCAGTTTCAGTCTTCACTCATCAGCCAATTCACTCAACACCATTTGTTAAATAGGGGATCTTTCCCCCAATTTATATTTTTGATAGGCTGATCAAAGATCAAATGATGATAATTTTCTGGGTTCATCTCTTGGTTTTCAATTCTTTTCCATACATCTACCTCTCTATTTTTGTGCCAGTACCATGCTGTTTTGATCACTATAGATTCATAGTATAGTCTGAAGTCTGGTAGTGTGATTCCTCCTGATTTGTTTTTATTTCTGAGTAATATCTCGACTATTCAAGGTTTTTTTTTTCCATACAAAATGAAGTACTAATTTTTCCAGATTTTTAAATTATGATAGAGGTGCTTTGATAGGGATTGCATTAAATTTGTATATTGCTTCGGATAGTATAGGCATTTTAACAATGTTGATGCTTCCCAGCCATGAGCATGGTATGTTTTTCCATTTGCTATCGTCTTTGGCTATTTCTTTTCTTAGAGTTTCATAGTTCTCTTTATACAGATCTTTATACACATCTCTTTATACACATCCTCTGTTAGGTACACTCCCAGATATTTTATCTTCTTTGGCACTACTGTAAAGGGAATAGCGTTCTTGATTATTTTTTCACCTTGACTATTGTTGGTACATATAAAGGCTGCAGATTTGTGAGTATTGATTTTGTATCCTGAGGGTGCTGTATTCCTTGATCACTTCTAGGAGTTTTTAAATTGAGTTCCTGGGGTTTTCCAGGTATAAAATCATATCATCTACAAAGCATGACAGTTTGATCTCCTCTGATACTATTTCGATACCCTTGATTGCCCTCTCTTGCCTGACTGTGGTGGCTAAGACTTCCATTACAATGTTAAAAAACAGTGGAGACAATAGACAACCTTACTTGGTTCCTAATCTGAGTGAAAATGATTTCAGTTTTACTCCATTCAATATGATATTGGCTGTGAGTTTGCTGTAGATGGCCTCTATCAGTTTAAGAAATGTTCCTTCTATGCCTAGTTTCTTAAGCATTCTGATCAAGAAAGGATACTGGATATTATCAAAAGCTTTTTCTGCATCAATTGAGAGAATACTATGGTCTTTGTTTTTTATTTTGTTTATGTGATGTATTATATTTATAGATTTATGTTTATTGAACCATCCTTGGAATCCTGGGATGAAACCCACCTGGTTATGATGTATAATTTGATGTGTTTTTGGATTCTATTTGCTAGGATCTTATTGAATATTTTTGCATCAATATTCATTAGAGGCATTGGTCTACATTTTTCTTTTCTTTTTGGGTCTTTTTTTGGTTTGGGGATCAGGGTGATATTTGCTTCATAGAATTTATTGGGAAGTATTCCTTCTTTTTCTATATTTTGGAAAACATTAAGTAATATAGGTACTAGTTATTCTTTAAAGGTTTTGTAAAATTCTGACATGAAGTCGTCTGGTCCTGGGCTTTTCTTTTTGGAGAGATTTCTTATAGTTGATGCTGTTTCAGAACTTGATATAGGTTAGTTTAACATTTTCACTTCTTCCTGGCTAAGTCTAGGAGGATGGCTTGTTTCCAAGTATTGGTCTATTTCCTTCAGATTTTCATACTTCTGAGAATAGAGGTTTTTGTAATATTCATTAAGGATTTTTTTAATTTCTGAGGAGTCTATCGTTATTTGGCCTTTATCATTTCTGCCTAATGGAATTAGGGATTTTACTCTTTTATTTCTGGATAGGTTGGCCAAAGGTTTATCTATTTTATTGACTTTTTTCAAAAAACCAACTTTTTGATTTATTTATCTGTTGTATAATCCTTTTGTTTTCAATTTCATTTAATTCTGCTCTGATTTTAGCTATATCTTTTCTTTTGCTGGGTTTGGGCTTGTAATGTTCTTCCTTTTCTAGTTGCTTGAGATGTTCCATTAAGTTGTTGACATCCTCTCTTTCCGTTCTTTTGAGGAAGGCTTACACTATAAATTTCCCCTTTAGGACTGCCTTTGTGGTATCCCAGAGGTTATGGTAATTCATGTCTTCATTATCATTTTGTACCAAAATTTTGGTAATTTCCTTCTAAATCTCATCTGTAACCAAGCTATCATTCAGCATGAGGTTTCTTGGTTTCTATGATTTTATATGAGTATGTAGATTCCTGTTGTTATTGAGTCAACTTTTATTCCATGATGGTCCAAGAAAATACAATGAACAATTTCTATTCTTTTAAATTTGCTGAGATGTGACTTGTGACCTAAGATATGATCAATTTTGGAGGTTGTTCCATGGGCTGATGAGAAAAATGTGTATTCCGTTTTGTTAAGATGAAATATTCTGTAAATGTCTGTTAAATCCAGATGTTGAATAGTTAAGCCTAAAATTTCTTTGCTTAGTTTCTTATTGGAGGATATGTCCAACACTGCCACAGGGATGTTAAAATCTCTGACTATTATGGTGCTGGAGGAAATCAAGTTGCTCATGTCTGTAGAGTCTCTCTTATAAATTGAGGTGCATTCTGGTTGGGTGCATAAATGTTAATAATTGAAATCTCATCATGTTGAGTATTGCTCTTAACAAATATGAAGTGACCATTCTTATTTTTCCTTACTGTTGTTGGTTAAAAGCCTATTGTATCTGCTAATAAGATTGCAGTACCTGCTTTTTCCTGATTTCCATTTTCCTGAATTATAGATGATCAACCCTTTACCCTGAGTCTATATTTATCTTTATTTTTTTTAATTAAATCATAGTTGTGTACATTAATGCAATCACGGGGTACAATGTGCTGGTTTCATATACAATCTGAAATATTTTCATCAAACTGTTTAAGATAACCTTCATGGCATTTTCTTATTTATTGTATGAAATTTGAAAACATTTATATTCTGCATTTAGTAAGTTTTACCTGTACCCTTCTAAGATGCACTGTAGGTGTGGCCCCACTGATTGCCCTCCCTCCATGCATCCTCCCCCATCCCTTTCTCTCCCTTACCCCTTTCCCCATATTCTTGTGCTATAATTGGGTTATAGCCTTCATATGAAAGCTATAAATTAGCTTCATAGTAGGGCTGAGTACATTGCATACTTTCTCTTCCATTCTTGAGATACTTTGCTAAGAAGAATATGTTCCAGCTCCATCCATGTAAACATGAAAGAGGTAAAGTCTCCATCTTTCTGTAAGGCTGCATAATATTCCATGGTATACATGTATCACAATTTATTAATCCATTCATGGGTTGATGGGCATTTGGTCTTCTTCCATGACTTAGCAATTATGAATTGGGGTGCAATAAACATTCTGGTACAGATATCTTTGTTATAATGTGGTTTTGGTCTTCTGGGTATATAACTAGTAAGGAAATTATAGGATCAATGTATTTATCTTTTAAGGTAAGATGAGGTTCTTGTATGCAGCAGATATCTGGCCTGAGGTTTTGTATTCAGTCAGCCAACCTGTGCCTTTTGGAGGAAAATTTAAGCTATTCACATTAATTGAGAGTATTGATAAGCCTGATAGTATTTTTGGTGTTGAGTTTTTCAAATGTCCAGTGGACATTTTTAATCCTTTTGCCATGGTGGAAGTTAGAGTTTGATCAAAAGTTTCTGAGTGAGTTTGGTGGTAGAGCACTGTGCTTGTCATTGTGGAGGATGGGTCTGAGAATATCCTGGAGAGCTGGTTTAGTTATTGCAAATTTCTTCAACATGTGAATGTCATTAAAGTACTTAATTTCTCCATCATAAATGAAACTCAGTTTAGCTGGATACAGGATCCTGGGTTGAAAATGATTTTGTTTGAGGAGGTTAAAGCTCCATGCCATCCTCTTCTAGCTTTGAAAGTTTAAGCAGAGAAATCTGCAATCATTCTAATATTCTTTCCTTTGTAGGTTATTGTTTTCTTACATCTGGCTGCTTGCAGAATTTTCTCCTTCATATTAACTTTGGAAAAGTTAGTTATAATGTGTGTAAGAGATGTTTTATTTGGATTGAGTTGTGCCGGGGTTCTGAAACTCTGTGCTATCTGGATTTCAGAATCTCTTGCCATGTTTGGGTAGTTCTCCTCTATTATCTCTTGGAGTAGATCATCTGGGCCTTTCAAAGCAACCTCTTCTCCTTCAGGGATTACTATGAGGTGAATGTTTGCTCTTTCCCATAATTCTCTCATGGAGTAGTCCATTTTTGCTCTCCAATTCTCTTCCTCTTTGAGCATTTGGGAACATTCAAAAGCTTTGTCTTCAGTGTCAGAGGTCCTTTCTTCTGCCTGCTCTATTCTGTTACTTAGGGATTCTACTGTATTTCTCAAATCTTTGAGGGCTTCATGGCCTTGCCTCAATGTGTCAACATCTTTGGTGATTTTTGTCTTTGAATTCATTGAATTCCTGAGACAATTTTTGAATTACTCCTTGGAATTATTATTTTTGTTTGTTTATTTGGGTTTTTTTGCAGCTTTTGGCCAGGGCTGGGTTTGAACCTGCCTCCTCTGGCATATGAGGCTGGTGGCCTACTCCTCTGAGCCACAGGCACCACCCTACTCCTTAGAATTCTAATTCCATCTTTATGTCCATTGTGTTGATTTTGTTTGCCATCCAAATTCTGAACTCGATTTCTGACATCTCAGCCATTTGTTTATGAATGGAATCATCTGATGTGTCTGTTTTGTCATTTCTTGAGGAAGTTGATCTACTCTGATTATTCATGTTGCCAAAGTTTGTCTGCTGATTTGGCCCCATGATTATTTTCACCATTTGGCTAGATGGACTGGCAAGGTATAATTGGATTGAGGGCTCCTGGAGTTGTGGTTCACCAGCCCTTTGCCAAGGATCTGGGACTGATGACTGCACCTTTTTCCCCTACAGCTTTGCAAAGGACCCGTATAGTATTACAGTGTGAAGCTCTGGGGAATTGCTTGATGCGGTGTGGTTAGGTGGCTCTGTCTTGTATTCAACTGGTCTTTGTCTGGTACTAGTGGATCAGTGATTCTATGTCAAAGTCTCAGCTGAAATTTGCTTTCTTGGAGTCATAGCTTGACTCAGCAGAGGTGAAAGGCATTTATCACTCTTCTCTCTCAGCTCAGCTCCCAGTCTTCAGCCTTACTGGGTACTTTCTGGTCATTATCCTTCCTTCTGGACAGGAGCTTGGGTTGAAAGCTGGCTTCAGTTGGCCATCTTGCCCCTCCTCATCCGGAAAACTTACATTTCTGATAAGGAATTTACTTTTAAGTTCTAAAACCATCAGAATCTTCTGTAAATGTTGTCAAATTAAATGTTATCTGAAAAGATGGTAGAGAATCTCTTGACATGTCAAAGTATATTCTGTATTTGATTAAGGTCCTAGGTATGTAATATTTAAATAATCAAGTAAGAGAAAACTACATTATATTTGCTATTGAAGTCCTCCACATTCTATGCATATGTTATGAAAAACAATGATATACAAGAGAAATAAAATACAAGACAAAATCTTTCACAGATTTTTGTAAAGCATTCAAAAATGATTTTTTTGAAATGGATATTGTAAAATATGCTATTATTTATATATTATATTATAATATATGTATATATATTCAAGAGATAAGATATTATTTATATAACAGATTATAATTTTTCCCCAAATTAAGATCTATCTGTTCCCTTTTGGTTGCATTCCCAACTTTTAGAATTTTGTTTTCTGGATAAATTCTTTTTATTCTGAAGTTGGGGAGCTGAGAAGTAGTAGATGTAAAAAAATTAGGCTTGATTTTCTCAGCAGATTCAACATACCAATATATGACATGTTTATATTTAGTTGAGTTTCTAAAGTGCCTTTAGAAATGTAAAACTAAAAAAAAATCACTGACTTGGAAGGTACTATTATTGACCATCTGGTCCAATTCATATATATTTTCCATCACATCCCTTAAGAGTTGTTTTTGAGTCTGTGCTTGAACATTACACTGACAGGAATGTACTACCTTCAGAGTAGCCCCGTGTTTGGGCACCTCTTAATGCCAGAAATTTCTTTGCTACATTGAACTAAAAGCTGTCTTTAGTATATTTTAGTCAGTAGTTTTGGTTCTACTCTGAAGATTTATGGAATAAGTTTAATCTCTTTTTTTCTTGACAGGCTTTCAAATATTTGAAGCCAGCTCATAAACAAAAGATGAGCATGTAAAGTGCAAAAGAAATGCAATAATTGTTCTTGAGGGGTTTCAGTGGGTAGAGAGCAAATCAGTTTAGGAAATCAGAAGGAAGTAACAATTAAGATAAACTGATGAATGCATAAAATCTTATCAGAGGCTTTGGGAAAGGCGAGTTTTCTAAGTGGAATGGAGAGAAAAAACACAAAGGGAAGCATTGGGAGTGTTTTGGAAACAGTTCATTTTGGCTGGTGCATAGGAGAAATGTGAAAACTCAGAAAATAAGAAGGGCGAGGTATTATGAAGGTCTTGAATGTATTCAAGGACTTGGAAGTAGAAGGTTCCATGTTTGGAAAGTTAGTTGACAGCAGAACTAATAAGACTGATTAAAATGTGAAGAGAGAGGAGGTGAGGAGATCAATTAATATTCCCTTACAAAAGTGTAGTCGAGGTGGCAGTAAAGGCCTGAGTCTATGACCGACTTTGAAATGGAATGGAAAGGAAGAGATAGATGTAGGGTAGGATGTCCATAACTTTGAAATACGTTTGTGGGGAAAACAGATGGTGGGGTGCAGGAAGAGAAATGGAAAGAAAGAAATAAAAGATGAGTCCAAGGTTTCACTGTTTGTTGCTTTGGGAGAATGTTGGTGACAGAAATAAGACAGAGTAACTCATTATCTAAGGAAGACAATGAGTTGTTTTTGAACACATAACAAGGAATTTGTATTGGCCATGACCAGTAGATTTGGAAAGGCATCTGTAGACCTGTGTTTGGCTCTCCAAAAGCACGAGAGTGCAATCTCTGGCTTTATAGAGCCCACCAGACACTACCAGGCAAACAGTGTAGGAGCACACTGGAACCAGCTGAGATGGGTGATTGGGGAAAGATACTCTAAGTATCATAAAGATTTATTTAGTGCAGAAGAGGTCTAAGAGGGAAAAAACAAACAAATATGCAATCAATATAAATTGATTAAAATATAAGGGTTTAAGGCTGACAAGTCTACAAAATCAGGGAGAATGGAGCAGGGTTAGCCAGGCAAGAACAGGAGTAGCATTTGTGGCTTAGTTCCTTATGTGTGGAAGAAGAATAATTGTAAGCCTACCTCAGTGGATTTTATGACAATTAAAAGAAATATTGGTAAAAATTTAGCACAGTTCCAGGAAGATAGTAAGCATTTAACAAATATTTATTAATATTAATATTATATGGTATCAGTTGAGAGATAAACTCATTCTTCTTTATGTTACATAAATGTTTCAAAAATTGTTCAAAAAATCCTATCACCTTCTTTTCTAAAAAAAAAATCACTTTAATTGTTAAAATTGCAACCTTCCAAAACCATAATACTGTGTAAGGCAAAGATTATTTGACCAGAGGTAAAGCGCTGAAGGTTCTCATGTCAGCTGCCTTTAAACAATTTTGTGGCCATATTAACATTCCTTATTCCCTCTAGCTGTGAATGTATATTCTGTGAGACACATATTTGGAAGCCTGAACTTATCTTTGTAACTCAAGAGTTCTCAGTTTAGTGTCTACATCTTCTGGTGAAGTTGGATAGCACCAGCGTTAAAGATCTGTTGTTCCTAACAAATGTGCTATTGTCATTCAAGTAAGTCGTCAGGAACTAAGAGAGTTGATGTCACTTAACCAGATTATAACAGTGCTTGAGCTGCCCAGCGTACAGTACCCAAAGCACTGGACTTTATTTAGTTCATAAGAACCTTTAAAACTGGGACATTATTTAGTTCATGAAAACATTTTAAAGTGGAAACACAAGAGACCAAAAAAAAAAAATCCTCTGAATTTGATAGATTTGGACTGATCTGTACTTTTATAAAAGACAATAAGGTGCCTAATTGGCTTGGGGACCAATATTTCTAGAATTGTATGATATTTAAAGGAAATGGTATCTATATAATGGGATTCCCCCCCCCACACACACACACACACACTAACCTACTTACTGACAAACAGGGAGTGACTTAGGAAGGTGAAGAACGTGATCCCTTGTGAATCATAATCATTGTCTACATAAGTTAATATTTACTAAGAAACCTCAAATTACAGGGCACCACAGGAATAGATATATACATATACTTCTACTTATTCAATCACAAATGAACATAATGTTTTCATTTTACATTACTAGTGGCTCATAAGTTTGCTAAATATACTTTAAAAGATAAATAACCAAAAGTACAGCAAGATTAACAGGTATCTTTTAGGTAATATAAAAAATAGGTAATGGAAAATTAATCCCACCAATTAAGCAAAGGCTACTAAGTTAGTGGTATTTTCTGTGCAGAAATTAAATTTTATTTTCAGCCTTTAGCTAAGGAATTTTTCCAGTAGGTACTCAGCTACTGTTCTCAAACATTCATCATTAGACAACTGGAGATTTT